>PVJS01015548.1:0-15538 GCA_004027185.1 Glis glis
AGAGAGAGAGAGAGCTGAGGCTGGCCGCGAACCAGGATCCTCCGGTCTCCGCCTCCCAAAGTACTGGGATTACAAGCGTGCGCCACCACGCCCGGCCCTGACATTATTTTTAATAAAGCAAAACTAAAGACCGAAATAAAGGACGAGTAAATTGCATGCTTGCTACCTAGTGTGCAATCTCTTTCAACCACTAGATGGCGCGATCGGCCCCTTGTGGAAACTGCCAGAGAAGGGCCGGTGCTTGCTGACCAGCGTCTATAGACTTGTCCACAAAACAGATTGAGACTTTTATCAGTAAAGTTAGGAAGGAATTAAAGTTGTTGACTTTCCTTCCCCTCCAAATATCATACCCCTTTGTGGAGTGGCAAGAAAATATCATTAGCCCCTGGTAGTGCAATAATCGAAAGCTCATGGAAATGGAAGAAGCCCACAATCTTGGACCTAGGGATTGTACCGACCTCGAGAAGCACCCATGGCTGTTCAATAAAATCAACTGTGCAGCCTGCACTGTGGCACATACCTCTAGCCCCAGTACTTGGGAGGCTGAGACAGGAGGATCCACAGGTTCGAGGTCAGCCTCAGCAACTTAGCGAGATCCTGTTTCAAAGAAAAATGTAAAGGGCTGGGGTTTTAGTTTGGGGGTAGAGTGTCCTTGGGTTCGATCCCTAGTGCCCTCCCCAAAAAAAATTAACTGTGCAGTCAGTTGTGGCCCGAATCTCTCTAGCACGTGCCCTGGACTCATGAATGAGAGGGAATTCAGAAATAGGAAGCTTGTTTTAGGGAAGCTAAAGCTATTTTGATGCTTCAGTCTAAATTCAATGAAATTCAATGAAAAGCGAATTTGGGACCCTCAAGTGACAGGTGAGAGGCTTATCCACTGGGAGAACAGAGGCAAAGGCCAAAAAATTGGCCGTCTTCCCAGAGAGCACATTTCTTTTTCTTTCGGAGATGAATAAAAGACAATTTTAATACATCCTGCAAAGTAACTCATGACATCTCGCTAGCCTGATCGATGGCCACTATTTTCCTTGACATTTCTGGATCTGTGGTTACATACTCCTGACCCCCTGCTGTGCAGAGCACCAGGGTTCCTGCGATAAGCACTCAGGAATGAATGAATCCCGTGGGCTGACTGTTCTGATTTGCTTGCAGCTCATTCTTTCCACGTGGCACCGCCACCCTGACTTGGCGATCCTCCGGCCGTCCTGACCACTCCTCTATCTCCCACTCCACTGCCCCCCATCTGCCTGAAGTGAGCATGGCCCCCAGCTCTGGTCTCTTCCCCTTTCCTCTCCACCTTCTCCAGGTATTCCGAACTATCTCTCAAGAGTTTCAGCCTTCTCTCTGTAGATGACACCCCAGTCTACACCTCTGTCCCCAGCTCCCTCCTCAACTCCACACGTCCATCTCTCCTCCTCTCAGACAATTCCAGCCTTCAGCTAGAACGCTGCACATGCATCTAAACCAAACTCTATAGCTCTCCCTTCTCGTTCCCTTCTCCTCCTGGTCAAGCACGCATTCAGGAAACATTTCCTGACCAAAAAGCAGGATGCCAGACACAGGGAATTCAGGGATTTTAAAAACCAAGGTCCTCACCCTGGAGGAACTCCTAGACAGCAGGTATAGGAGACAGGTCATGGAGTCCCCCCCCAACACACACATGCCATTAGCGCTCTAATGGAGGGAAGCAGTGGAGGCCAGGAGGCCCCGGGACCCCTGGAGATTCAGGGGCGCTTAGCCCAGCTCGGCTCTAAGCTGTTCAATTTCATTCATCTTTTCCTTTGGTCTGCAGATGCTATCAGGCGCTTGGTTCTGTTGACTCTTTCTGGGCTGTGCCTTTACACCACACTCTCCCAAACCCGTGTGCATTTGTGTCCCTTAGGGATCTTGTTATAAAGGAAGGTTCTCTTTGAGCAGGTGGAGGGTGGAACCTGAGACACTGTGCTTCTCACACGCTCCAGCGGGTGGCGCTGTCGCTGCCAGGCCATACAGCACTCTATCTACCCCAGCCAGCGCCAGCAGCGCGCAGCCCACCGGCCCTCTCCCTGCCTCTAACCCTGGACTGTTCAATGTGACTGCCATCAACCAAAGCGCTGCGAAAGCACTAATTAAAATGGATTAAAATGTTAAATTCTGTTTCTTAGTCACAGTAGCCGCATTTCACCTGCTTGCCAGCCACACGCACCACATTATAGAGAAGAGATACAGGCAATCTCCTTTTCAAAAGTTCTGTAGGATGGCTCCCCTTGATACTCTCCACCCCCACAGAAACAGATTGCTCTGTGGAACTCCTTGTACACCGACTGCATCCTCACCAGACTGTAAGCTCCTTGAGGGCAAACTCTGCATTGCCCTATCGATCATTTCCATCGCTAGAACATCGCCCACATCCACTCTCCCATTTGACAATACCGCTTGATCTCCTACTCTACACCAGATACTGCGCTTAGCACTGGGAGCAGGTGGTACTCGGAGGCAAACAAGACACACACAGATCACAAAATAGATAATAGCTCTGTGGTTATTCCCTAGAATTCATGAAAAATACACAAACTGCCCCCGGGGAAGTCTTCACAATGACTTTGTAATTCTCTCCAACCCAGAAATCTATAATTACTTCCTGCCTGCAGAATAAAGTCCCAATTCCTCAGCTTGGAATACAGGCCCCTTCTGAGAGGCAGAGAGGTTTCATGGTTAGTGTATTCTATTCGTTTGCTAAGAGCTGCCATAACTAAACATCATACCACGGACTGGGTACTTACACAACAGAAATTTATCCCTCACGTTTCTTGAGGCTGCAAGTCCAAGATTAAGTGTTGGCAGGTCCAGGTTCTCCGGAGGTCTCTCTCCTTGTGTCCTCACACAGTCTTTCCTTTGTGCCTGAACATCCCCAGTGTCTCTTTGTGGCCAAATGTCCTCTTCTTAGAGGGCATTAGTCAAATTGGATCAGGGCTCACCCTAATGGCCTCATTTTAATTCGTTTACCTCTTTAAAGGCCCTGTCTCCAAATACAGTCACATACTGAGGTACCAGGGGTTAGGATTTCAACATATGAATTTAAGACAAACACAATTTAACCCATAACAACTAGAAATATGACTTTGGGATCTCACAAAATTGGGGTCTGATAAAAGCTCTGAAATTCACTATTAGTAACTGTGCCAACCAGTGATTGGCAGGGCTCAGCACATAGTAGGCACTCAACTAATGGCAGCCGTGTCCTCATCGTCACTCTACCTCCCCTAGTGCCCCAGCAGCAATCCCTCCCTTCTGGTTCCTAAACACAGGGAGCCTGGTCTTTCCAAGCCTTGGTTCTACCCCCTGCTCCTCTCTTCACATGCAAATGCTGGTCTCCCTTTGCTACCCAGTCTCTCAGCAGCCTGGCAGCCAGAGGCCAGCCCTCAGCTCCTCTCTCCAGGTTTTGCTAGCACTCCTGTCAATTCCACCTCATCACCCAATTATCACCTAGGAATTAAAATCCTACATTGTTAATTTGTCTGCTAACTCTTCCTGCACAAATGCTGACCTTCCCTGTTAGATGGAAGGAGGCATTTTTGATCAAAGCTTACCAGTATGCTTTTTAGCTTCTCTTACCGCACCTATCAAAGTGTCTCAAACACAGCAGACCTTGATCAACCAAAAGAGTGAGTGATTATAAAAATGTTTGCAGTCATCTCCTGAAACAAGGATAGTATCAAACGCGGTATCTGCTGTTTTTCCTGCACACACATACACAGATGTGATGCCTTTTCCATCTTAACTGAACACTCACTGCACACTGTGGCCATAACTTTTGTAGTCTTAGGTGTGATAGAAAAGTTAGCACAAATTTTGTTTTCCTTCTTTACAATTTTACAGATAGATGTTTTCTTCTTAATGCAGATGGCAGCAACCTTATTATATGACATTTTCTTTGCTTAAATTGAGAACTTTCATCTTTTCACCAAAAGAAACACTTTACAGTTTCTCTTTGACATGTCTAAATAGCTAGCATCGCCACTTTTCTGCTTTGAAGCCATGATTAAATACAATCAGGATTACTTGAACATTAGCAAGTGAGATACTCCAACAGTCCATCTGATGACCTAGATGGCTACTGAGTAGGGTATATGATGCGGATAAGCTAGACAAAGGGATGGCTGCCCTGCCTGGATGGGATGGTGCGAGATTTCATCATGCTACTCAGGGTGGCACACATCTAAAACTTATGAATTGTTTATTTCTGGAATTCTCCATTTGATATTTTCAGACCACAGCTGACTGCAGGTAATGGAAACCCAGGAAAGTACAACAGCAACTAAGGGGGCTACTGTGTATATGGTTGATAGTCACTGATTGAATAGGGATGTGTGTGTGTAGGGGGATTAGTATAAAGAAACTATAGAAAACAGAAACATCAAATTTCAGCTGCTGATTCTGCCTTGAGGAATCAAAAGGAGTAATTTAGGGTGGATTCAATAGTGTTGGCAATGTTTTGTTTTTCAAACTGGGTTGTAGTCACATGACTACTTGCTAAACATTGAGAAATTAACCGGGCTTGATGGTGTGCTCCTGTAATCCTAGTACTTGGGAAACTAAGACAGGAGGGTCACAGGTTCAAGGCCAGTTTCTTCAACTTAGTGAGACCTTGTTTCAAAATAAAAAATGGCTGGCTGTGTAGCTTGGAGATAAAACAACCCTGGATTCAATGCCCAATACAATATATATATTGAGAAATTGTATTTCATTAATTGATGGATATCTTCTGTTTCTAGATGAGCTTATTAACATACATAAGTAATGTATGAGATAGTCTCCTGACATGAGAAAAAGGAACTTAAAATATTTGTCTTAGAAGAGATTTAGTTAGGATTTCAGAGTATAGCTGAACAAACTCCTTTTAATTAATATTTTATCTGGAAGGAAATATTTATGAGATATTACCAACTTCATAAATACAAATGGAATCTCTATAAATAGGAGGAAAAATAATTTCCTGTAAGTGTCATATTCTAAAGAGAAAACTTTAATTGAGAATTCAACTCCTGCTCGATGAACGAAGGTAAGAGAAACAGATAAAAGGGGACAGAAGGGGTGGGTCTGCACTCTAACAGTGATAATACACAGAAATTCTCTGTTGCTTTCTAGCACCTCCTCATCGATTTTCAGACAATGAAAGACATACTTAGCACCTTCCAAAGCTCCTGGAATAGTTCTGCAATTGTGATACCTATCTTCAAATGTCATCAGTGGTTTTGGGAGACAGGCATGGAAAGGTCAAGACTGCCCTAAATTTGCAACAACTGTTATTTCTCATCTTTCAGATCTAGGCTGAGAACTGGACACAGATTTTCTGTCTCCTGATCTAAGGTCCAATAACTAAGAGAATATTTGCAAAGTACTCTTTCTCAGACCATCCTTGTCAGGCAGAAGGAATACCATGGTCCTTATACTTGATCCAAGGGCCAGTGTTGCTCCTGGATGCAGCACCTATCACAACTCAGTAAATGCTTAGAATGTGTGTTATCTGGACCGCAGGGCTACACAGCTAAGGCCTCTCCCAGGAACCGGGAAATTAAGGAATTAAACACTTTCTTCTGAGAGTGCTAAACCATTACAATCAACCAACATATAATGAGTGCACACCAAGGCAAGGCAAAGTCCCCCAAGGGGACAGAGAAAGTTCCTGGTTAGTTGGGTACTAATGCAGCCACACTGAGTGATCACCTCTCTGCAGAGAGCAGAGAGGTGTCCAGGAAGCAAACCCTGGCATGCCCCTTGAGCACTGTTTCTGGGGCAGGGCCAGCCCTGGATGCTGGTCTCCACAGTGAGGACCGACCTGGTGCGCTTCAGCCCCAGTGACAACAATTTTTCTCGTTGCATTTGAATAAACCTGTTTCCTTTTAATCATCGTTCACACCATAAATATCTGTAGTACACTGGAGCTGGGTGTTGGGGATACCACAGGCTGGATCAAGCTGTGCCTGCTCCTGAGAAGGAAGACATACGGCCTGGAAGGGGATTACTGAACCCAAAAATCTGAGACAGGCCAGAGATAACACCGAAGTAAAAAGGGCTACCTCGCAGGAACCAGAACTCAGACAACGGCCTGCCCTCCCCAGAGAGCAGCCCAGCCTTTGCAGAGTGGTGTCTGCACCTGCCTTTTATACAATGCAAACGAATTAGAGAATAGATTCCTGCAATCATCTTTCCTCCTGGCCGGAAAGGATGGAAAGGGAGGGCGGGGAGGCAGGGAGGCGGGAGGCAGGGAGGAGGCCCTGCCCACGCCTAGGAACACATGGCTCCCACTAGTCTTTCAGTGAAGGGCTTGTGTCCCCGCCATTCCTACCCAGCCCCAGGCCACGTGAGCAGGGGCGAACGTCCAGGGGCAAGCAGAGACCGAAGGACCTGTCTCCTGACCTTCGACCCAGCCAGCTGGATCAGGCCCCCAGACCCCCATCCCAGCCCGACGAGAGTCGTCGGGGTGCAGATGCTGCGCCCAGCCCGAGGCTCCGGCTTCCCAAAGGAATGTCCCCACCTGCTGCGTTCCAACTCAGGAAAGACACCGAGATCCTCCCGCCCTCACCCGCACCCACCCAGCCACTGACGCCCCGCAAAGTGATTGAGCCAGGATTCCCTGCCCTTCGAGTTTCTTTCTGTCTGCCCCACCGCACCCACTAAACACACGCACGCGGGTGCTCACGCACGTGCAACACGCGCGCACGGGCGTCCCCACACATGCACGGGCGCTCACACGCGCGCGCAGGTCTCCGACCCTTGCACCTGCGCGGCCAGATGCACCCGAGCACCGAGGCACCCGAGCACCCGAGCCGGTGTAGCAGGGAGGTGGCGCGGGGAGGAGGAGGAGGGACGGCGGGCGGCGGGAGGAGCGGTGAGCTGCGGGTGGGCTCCCGTTCTCCCTCGGCTTTCCTCCTCCGTCAGTCCCTTCCCATTCTGACAGTGTCCCGGGAGCACAGGCAGCCCTCCCCACCCCACCCCGCCCCACCGCCTTCGCGGCGGCCCTTTAAATTCGTGTGTACTGGGGGCAGAGGGAGGAGGGAGAGCGGGCGGGAGGGAGGGCGCGCGCTGGCTTCTCGCTAGCCAGAGAACCGGAGTGACTGAGAGGCTGGCGAGCCAAGGGACAGGATGATTTAGACGCCTCTGCCCACAGGACCACGACAAGGGTAGGCTCTAGGCTACAGCCACTCGGTTGGGTAATGGACGGGGATGGACAGCTCCCTGGACAGCCCTGAAGGCCCCCTGCACCGCCCCAGGGACATCCCCTAAGTTAGCATCAGTGGGGACTCGGAAGCTCCGATCTCAACAAGTAAGTTGTCTTCTTTTCCTCCTCCATTTCGCCCGGCTCACTGGTTCTGGAAGGCAGAAGGGACGCTCGTCGTCCCTGGCCGCAGGTCTTCACCGGGAACCTGCCCCTGGGATAAGGAAAAGCTCAGGGCTGGTCCAAAGTTCAGCCAGGAAATTGGAGATGTGGATAGCATCGGGCTGCCTGGGCGGAGGCTAGCCTCCCAGGGCGGTAAATATCTCTGCTTCTGCTATTAGACCTGCTACCCGGGGTGCCCGAAATCCCCCATCATCAGTGTGAGGGCCAGGGCACCGGGAGGAGGGCGGCACGTTACTCCCCTTGGCGGAGTGGGGACAGAGAGGGCCAGTGTGGGAGTGGCGACTCCCTAAGCCTCATCAGAGCCTCTACTTAATCTTGCTTTCTCTTTTAAGTCAACCCAAATTGGGACGGTGGCCTTGTTATTTCTGCAGTCCTCATTGCCAGGGTCATTGTGTGTGTGTGTGTGTGTGTGTGTGTGTGTGTGTGTGTCCTGGGGATTGACCCAAGGGTCATTCTACTCTGGAGCTACACACCCCAGCCCTGTTTTATTTTTTATTTTGAAACAGGGTCTGAGTTGCTGAGGGCCTAAGTTGCTGAGGCTGGCTTTGAATCTGCGATCCTCCTCTCAGCTCCCCAAGTACTGGGGGGGGGGGCGTGTATCATTTATTTTTAAACACCTTTCAAACTGTTCTGACAGGTCAGAGGTCAAGGCTCCGAGGAGGGACAGGGGGTGGGGTCTAGCGAGAGCAGTATTGTCTGCATCATTAGTCCTTCTCAATCTGGGTCTCCTGGAGAGCCACTGCACACCCCTTGTTCTGTCTGCGCCCTCCCTCCACAGGGCTCTTCTGCCCCGAGGTGTGGAGCGGGCAGGTTACTGCTGGCTCCTCCCACTGGGTTTGATCCCCAAACTTCCAGGAGCTACCCAAAATAATGGGGAGGGGGGAGCCAGCCCAGCACCTGTTCCCAAAGATCCTTCAGACACCAGAAAATAATCAATGGGGATACACAGGTTTTCCCAGTACATTGTTTTAATCCTCTTAATGAAACAGAGATAACCATCCTCGTTCTACAGGTGAGAAACGGCAGCCCAGAGAGGCTAGGTAACTTGCCTGAGGCACACAGTTTATCAAGAGAGACCCTCACCTGGGTCTGACTCCAAAATTTCCTTGTCTTCCTCACAAGCGAGCTATGCATTCTAAGGCTTTCTGGTTCACAAAGTACTTTCTCATGGTAGAAAGAGGTAGTGAGGAGGAGCTAATATTTATGGAACCAAAGTACCAAGAATTTGTTCACATGAGTTAATCCCGACACCATCCCTGTCAGGCAGAACTTGGTTCCTGTTTTATAGATGAGACAGAATTCTGAGCACTTAGTGGCAGTGTGTTATCTTCTAACCTCGTGTCCTCTGGCTCCAAATCCAGGGTCTTTCTGTGATCAAACACAAACCCTGCTACGTGTTCTAGCCTTTGCCAGACCCACACCTTTCACTAAGATGCAGGTGTAACCCCATCAGCTGGCCTTCTAGAGCCCAGCCAGTGACCTGGGAGTCAGAGGAGCTCAGGCGGCTTCCTGGGAATGTAGACTGCTGAGCCGTCCTGTCCTTCTGCTTAGAGGTCTGAAGCAGGGCCTTCAGGGGGAGTCCCAGGGCGCAGGGCATGTGCCTCTTGGAAGCACAGCCACAGGACCACCATTGAAAGAGGAAATACCACATAGAGAACCTGGCTGCACACTCCAGGATGCCCACCCATCTTCCCTGGACTTACTACCTAGCTCTCCGACCAACCACTCAGGGGGAGCCTCTCCAAAAGCTGCTACGAAACTGCTGGTGTTACACACAGGCGGCATTTCTTACTGAGGGAGTGGATCTGCACTAAGCAGAAAAGTGTTCCGTCCCGCAAGCAGCTGGAGGAGGCCTGGATGATGGGTGGGTGGGGGACCCGCCATGTACTCTGCCCAGGTCATCTCAAGCCTGAGCTGCCTTCTCTAGGTGAAGTGAGATAGTGGGATCCCCCAAGCTGGGGTCCCCTAAGCCTGCCGGCACATCCCTCTGTGGGTCCACCAGACACATCAGTGTGGCTCTGCCCCAGCATCCTCTCAGCCTCGCTGCCCCTGTGCAGGCTGCAAAGCAAGATCCCTCTGGGGCTTTTTGCAAGCACTTGACTGGGCTTCTTGTCCAGGAATTCAGAAGAGTCTTAAGGCTGCTCTGATCACCTGTGATATTAACCCCACGCAGGGAAGAAATGGCTAACGTGCCCATTCTGCAGTTCCCATTAGCTTTTAAAATGATGGGATTCTCAGCAGGGTGTGGTGGCTCGTGCCTGTAATCCCAGCAACTGGGAGGCTGAGACAGGAGGATCGCCAGTTTGAGGTCAGCCTCAACAACTTAGCGAGACTCTGTTTCAGAATAAAAAATAAAAAGGGCTGGGGTTGTAGCTCAGAGGTAGAATGACCTTGGGTTCAACCCCAGTAACACACACACACACACACACACACACACACACACACCACACACAAATAGGATTCTCTCCATTCTTTGTGTGGACTAGGCCACCGGTGAGTATACTGTGCTGCATTCATGCACTTGAAAACTGAACCTAGTTCTATTTTTTGTTTTCAAATCAGCTCAACAAACACTTATTTGATCACGTAGCATGCGCCAGGAATAATTAGTTTTTGAAGACCTTGAAATGTGATGGTTCGGGCAGGGTTATGCCTTCCATTTGGGAGAATGTTAGCGAAAAGCTTGCATTTTCTGAGCCAATATTGGTTGAAATTTTAGGCTGGGGGTGGAGGAACGATGGAGAGAACACAGAGGGGCTAGGAATCCATTAGGTAGTTCAAGGGAGCCATTTTTAGATTAAACTTTTCCCTGCGTATGCACTACAAATCGGTCGTTGGGAGCCGGCGGTGTTTCTAAGAGAGGACCGTTGTCAGATACCTTCCAAGGCAGTTGTCAGCCAGGGAGGAATTTTTCTGTTTTTTTCTAAAGACAAGAAGAATAGAAGTTCAGACACAAAGGATTGTAGGAAGGCATTTGAATAAAAATACCTGAATGCATTTTTTTTTCAAAAAGGCTTGTGAAGTGGCTTTCTCTGAAATTATTTTAAAACAGAGAACAACTTCCCCTTCAAGGAGGGATGGAGTAACCCCCCGAAGGCCCCTGCACCCAGCGTATCTAGTTCCGCCTACCTTGACATTCTGATAAGGGAGCTATTCTAGTCAGCAGAGCCCAGGATGGCAGCAACCCTTGCCAAGAGCCATGTTAAGCTAAATGTCAGAGCCAAACCTTGACCACATGCTTCACCCTGCGGGTCCCGGCTGGGCCCTACATGTTGAGCTCCATTATCAGTCCAGACCAGAGCAGGCTGGGATCAAAGGTCAAGGATAATTTGACCCGTTGGCAAGTGGCAACAGCACTTCCTGGTCACCAAGGATCAACCCTCATGGTGGCCAGTGAGTTTGGGGACAGGAAAGAGGAGCTGGAGGAGGAGGACAAAGCTCAGTGTCCTCTAGTTCCCTTGATGTGGTTGTTGGAGACGGTGTGTTCTTCCCACCCCTACACCTTCTCTCACATTTCAGGCTCCTAGTCTTACAACCAGAGAGGCCTCAATGCCACCATCCTACAGCATTTCTTGTGCTTAAAAAGGAAACGGGGAGAAGAGCAGGAGCTAAGAGGACCTCACATGCTGCCTGGGCTTGTTCTCTGATCCTGCCTCTACCCACCCCCGCCCCACCCGGGCCACAGCGTGCCAATGAGCACTTGGTACTCAAGCCCAGTAGGGAGGCACTCTGAAGAGCCATGGGCAGGAGGGGCTGGCTCTGCTCCTGGGCTAACAGAAGCCAGGTATCCAGGTCCCAGGGACCCTTACAAACAAAGCCAGCTAACGGAGCTATAGCACAGCAACACCCCTGGACATGGGGGGCATGAAGGCTTCCCCCTCCACGTCAGTTGCTTTGCAAAGTTCCCTTTATCCGGCGAATGAAAAAAATCACTGTTATTCCTTGTGTGTGTGTGTGTGTGTGTGTGTGTGTGTGTGTGTGTGGTGCTGGGGATTGAACCCAGGGGAATTCCACCTCTGAGCGACACCCCCCCAGCCCTATTTTACTTTTTATTTAGAAAGAGAGTCTTACTAAGTTGTTGAAAACTTCGCCAAGTTGCTGAGGCTGAACTTGTGATCCTCCTGTCTCAGCCTCCCAAGTACTAGGATTATAGGTGTGCACCACCACGCTCAGCTAGCTACTAATATTCCTGGTAAAATGTAGGTAGGGTGCTCCTGCTACAGGCCAGACCTTGTGTAGGCACCTGAGATAGACCACCAGATTATTCGCTCACACCTGCCCTGCCCTTGGGGGAAGGCACACCTGTCCAGGGATAAATTACAGTCTCGGTGGCAGGTGCCTCTAGAGAGATGCTCACAGGGCCACAGGAGGCAGGACAGACTCTGCTGGGGAAACAGGGAAGGCATCCATCTGGCCTTGCAAAACAGATAAAAAATAATATACATATTATTTTTTGTGGTGGTGGGGTTTACTGGGGATTGAACTTAGAGGCATTCTACCTCTGAGATACACTCCCAGCCCTTCTTACTTTTTTTTTTCATCTTGAAACTGGATTTTACTAAGTTGTTGAGAGTATCATTACTAAGTTACTGAGGCTAGCCTCAAACCTGTGATCCTCCTGTCTCAGCCTCCCAAGTACTGGGATTGTAGGTGTGCACCAGTTCACTCCTTCTCTTGACCATACTTTCCCTTTAGTGTTTCTTTAGCTCCCTTTTCCTACTACATCCATTTTCTTATTTTTCTTTTATTAAATGTTTTTATTTTTAGATAATTGCACATTTGCATGCAGTTTAAGAAATAATGCAGAGAAGTCGGGCGCACTGATGCATGCCTGTAATCCCAATACGTAGGAGGCTAAGACAGGAGGATCACAAGTTCAAGGCCAGCCTCACCAACTGAGCAAGACCCTGTTTCAAAATAAAAAAAAAATAGCTAGGTGTGATGGTGCTTGTAATCCCAGTACTTGGGAGGCTGAGGCAGGAGGATAGCAGGTTCGAAACTAGCCTTGGTAACTTAGTGAGACCCTGTTTCCAAATAAGAAATAAAATCAGGCTGGGGGTATAACTTGGAGGTAGAATGCCTCTGGGTTCAATCCCCAGTACCACAAAAATAAAATAAAATAATATAAAAAACTAGGATGTAGCTCAATAGTAGAACACCCCTGGGTTCAATCCCTAGCACCCCCCAAAAAAAGAAAAAAAGAAAAATCTATCGTACTCTTTGCCCAGTCTCTCTCAACAGTAACATCTTGCAAAACTATAGTGCAATGCCCAAATGAATAAATAATTGTCAATAAAACATTTCCATTCATACAAGTAATCTTTTATGTTGCCCTATTATTGCCACATCCACTTCCCACCAGCCACCCAACACCTGGAAACCACTATCTGTTCTCCATTTCTATAAATTTTCACACCTCAAGATTACTATATGAATAGAATCGTGCATTGTGTAACCTTTTGGCATTGGCTTTTTTTATTCCGCATACTTCCCTGGAGGTTCATTCAGGTGTTCATGTCTGCACACACACAAGTGTTAGTGTATAGTGTGAATGAATCATAGTTTATTTAACCATCCACCCACTGAAAGACATCTGAGTTGGCCCCAGTCTGGGACTATTATGAATAAAGCTTCTATAAATATTTGTGCACTGGTGTTTGTGTGAACATAAGTTTTCATTTCTCTGGGATAAATGCCCAGAACTGCAATTTCTGGGTTCTATGGTACTTGTATGTTTAGTTTAGTTTTTTTTTTCTTAACTGTCAAACTGTTTTCCATAGTGACTATACCATCTTACATTCCAGCCAGCCATGTACAAGTGATCCAATTTCTATGCATCCTTGCCAACATTTGGTGTTGTCACTATTTTTTATTTTAGCCTTTCTGATAGGTATGTGGGGACAGCTCACTGTGGTTTTAATTCACATTTTAATAGCTAATGATGAATGCCATCTTTTCATTTGTTTATTTGCCCTCTACATATCCTCTTCAGGGAAATGTGGCCCATTTTCTAATTGGTCTTTGTTGTCGTTGTTTTAATTGGGTTTTGAGAGTTCTTTATATATTCTAGATACTACTCCTTTATCAGACATGCAGTTTGCAAATATTTTCTCCTACTCTGTAAATGGTCTTTTCATCTCGTGAACAGGGTCTTTTTCAGAGCAAATGTTTTCGGTTTTGATGAAGCTTATCAGTTTTTCTTTTTATGAATTGTGGTTTTGGTATCAACTCCAGAAAACCTTTGCATGCCATGGGTCTTGAAGAGTTTCACCCATGTTTTTTCTAAAAGTTTTATAGTTTTACATTGAAGTATATCATCATTTTTGTATAAGATCTGAGACTTGGGTTAAGATTCTGTTTTTTTGCCTACAGATGTCAAATTTCTCCTTCACCATTTGTTGAAAAGGCTATCTTTCCTTCACTGAATATCTTTTGCACTTTTGTTGAAAATAAGTTGAGCATATTTGTGAAGGTCTATTTTTGGGTTCTCTGTTCTGTTACACTGATCTATGTGTTTGTTCTGCCAATACCACAGTCTTCTTCGCTGTAGTTATGTAGTAAGTCTTGAAATTGGGTAGAACAATTCCTTCTACTTTATTGTTTTTCAAAATTATTGTTTCTATGCTAATTCCTTTGTCTTTATACCTTAAAAAAATCTCTTGTGGTATTTTGCTAGGAATTGCATTGAGCCTGTATGTCGATTGGGGGAGAATCGACATCTTTACTATACTGAGTCTTCCAACCCATGAGCAAGCATTTCTCCATTTATTTAGCTAGCCTCAGATTTCTTTGTCTTTTTGTAGTTTTCAGTGGTTCTTTCTGCTCTGGCCAGGAACTAACTGTGTGACCTTGGGCATCACTTAGTGTCTCAGACCTTCAGTTTGCTTTCTGGAAAGTGGGTCTGATAACACCTACTTTGAAATGTCATGGGAAAGGTCAAATGAGATAGCAATGGGAGAGTCCAGCCATGCTTGAATGGTGTGTGTGTCCTGGACTGGTCCCCAGGTTCACTCTTGCTTTACCTTGTCTTTCCATCCTACGCCTCTTTATCCTTCTTTCATTCTCAATCCCTGACTCTGGTTCTCCTATTCACGTTGTCTCTTGTTCTCACTGGCTTTCCGTTTTCATTCATTCTCCCAGGATATCCGTCTCATTCCCCTTTCTTGGGTTTGGGGGACAGCGCCTTTTCTTCGCTTTCCTTAAACACCAGTGTGACTCTAGGGCAATGGGTCTACTCACCCTCCTCTGTTTGTTTCCTCATCTATAAAATGGGGTGAATAGGAACCACCTCATATCCTTTCTGACGTGATTGGAGGAGTTAATACATACAAAGCATTTAGAATAAAATCTGGTACTCCATATGCCCCTAATAGGTCTTAGCTATAATTATAAGGATTTTACCTGGTGTGCCCATTTCTCTGGTTGTTTCTCATTCGCTGGTCCATGGACCTTCTTTAACATCCCTTATTTTTTAACTTGCATATAACCATATTCATCTTCACATTATCATGCTTTCTTGTGATTATCTTCTCTGCATTTCTATGTCCTATTCCCTAATCATCATTGATAAATTGGCACCAGTCCAGGAAATCTATCCCTGGGGCCGCGGAAAGGAAACAAGTAGTTTTTCATTTTGATTTAATTATTAATCCTCTTTATTATTTAATGCAGAATACATATAGTGCGGGGTCACAATGGAGAAAATGGATTATAACTGCTGCTTGCACTCAAAGAGATGGCATGCTTAACAAGGAAAAAATGCTGGGCCAACAGATAAAAATGTGGGGAAAATGTAAAATGAATTAATTTGATTTTCATGCCCTTTTATTCCTGATTTAGTTCATACATCTTCTGCAGTGGACTGGGAGGGTGTGTGTGAATTGTACAAGAGAGCCATAGCTAAGTATCAAAGAGAAGAGACCTAAGGAGCCCCTGGTGGCCCGCAGCAGCTCCCCGGAAGGGAGGGCCCTGAAGTGTTCTGTCTTCAGGAAGTGGGAGCCAGACAGGCTGGGAACCTCAGTCACAGCCGACAGTCCTGCACCATAGATGCTCTCCTCAATCATTAATTACTTAGAAGGCGCTCACATTCAACTGAGCCTTTCAAACCCAGATTCCATACATACCTTGAACTAGGCCTAAGATTCTGCCAGGATCCGG
>PVJS01015548.1:15638-29565 GCA_004027185.1 Glis glis
AAAAAAAAAAAAAAAAAAGTGCTGAATATATTTGGACTCACTTAGATGTACTCAAATGTTATCTTTTTGTTTTGTTTTGTTTTTGTGGTACTGGAGATGGAACTCAGGGACATTCTACCTCCGAGCTATAGCCCCAGCCTATTTTATTCTTTATTTTGAAACAGGGTCTCACTATGTTGCAGAGGGCCTCACAAGTTGCTGACGCTGGCTTTAAACCTGCGATCTTCCTGTCTCAGCCTCCCAAGTACTGGGATTACAAGCGTGAGCCACCATGCCTGGCTTCAAATGTTATCTTTTCAATCCAGTCTCTTGGTCTCTATTTTTCCAAAGAATCAAACTCCCCAAGTAAAATTTACCAGATCTCCCTGCTCTCATTTGAAAACCCCTTGAGTGAAACTCCATTTAGTCCTTCTCTCTCTCTGCTTTTTTATCTCGATCACCAACTCTCAGTATTCTTACTTCTTTAATGACAAAGTAACCATGGGATTAGTCCACAGCACTTCTAATCAGGTACTTGTTTCTCTCCAGATACCAGAAAATTACGCAGGAGGTTTTATTGCTTCCTTGGACTTGCAGTCAGGAATCTGCCAAGGATGTCGTCTAAATGGGCAGCCAATTATCTCCCATAGTCTGGGCTGCTTGAGGGGCCTAAGACCCCAAGCTCATCTTCTAGTGCCCTTTTGTCCCCACCCAGCCCCTTGCTGTGTAGCTGGAAGTCAGTACCACCTGTTACGCCTATTGTTAAGTCTTTCAGTGTTTGTATTATATACAAATACACAATCTGCGTTTCTGTGTCTGTAGTGCTAGCATTCTGTAGGTGAATCAATCAGCAACCTAACAGTCCAGCTGCAACATGGGATTAATATCACAGGATATTTATGAGCCGATCCAAGGGTTCTGAAAAAGCCCAAGAGAGATACAAATTGCCATTATTATTCTATAATAACAATTTTGAAGAACAGTAATAATGGTATCATTTTATGCCTCATATCTGCTTTTAACCCATGCTGATTCAATTTAAGGGGGACAAGTACACTGAACTAGAATTGGGTACAATAGAATTTTGCTATTAAAATGGAAGGTTTTTTTTTTTTTGTATGTGTGTGTGTGGTACTCAGGATTGAACCTAGGGGCATTCTATCTCCGAGCTACACCCTCAGTCCTTTTTATTTATTTATTTTTTTTGAAACAGGGTCTCGCTAAATTGCTGAGGCTGGCCTCGAATCTGTGATCCTCCTATCTCATCTCCTGGGTACTGGGATTACAGGCGTGCACCACCGGGCCCAGAAGAATATTTGTTTTAACTTTATGATTCCCATGGATATTTTCATTTCTTATCTAGAAAGACTCAGGGTGGGGACCTATGGAGTAGCATGGAATCTGAGGCATAGGATGTGGCCAGGTGAGTCCAGATTATAATCCAGAACCAAGATGACTGGATTGTGATGGACAAGAAGTAGGAGACTGGAAGAGGGTGGGTTCTGGAGTCAGGCCTGCCAGGTCAAAGGCAGGCTCTGTGGCCTTGGGCACTTTCCCTCCCTGCTCTGAATCTCAGGCGTCTTCTCTGTATAATGAATGTAATGGATGCCTTGCACTTACTGCAGTGTTGTTGAGATGACTAAGTGAGTTATCATAGGTGAGGCTCGTAGTTCAAAGTAGCATGCGCGCACGCACACACACACTCACTTGCAGAGCTTTTCTGCAAAGAAAAACAAAACCAGCACAGCCCGTTGCAGGAGATTAGTTGAGAACATGTTTAATACAAAAGCAAAAAGTGTGCACAGGGTGTGGGAAGTACAGCGCGCACAGATGCTCCTGAAGCACTTGTCCCAGTCAAGCTGCCTCTGAGTCAAAGCGAGGCACGGCCGGGTCACTCCAGAAGTGACCTCAGTCCTGCATCCTCACCTCCAGAAGTGACCTCAGTCCTGCATCCTTGCCTCCACTTTGACCTTGTTCTCAACAGCAGCGCCACCTGTGCTGAGGGACCACATTCGAGGGCGCCCCTCTGAGGGGCAGAGGCATCCCCAGATGTAGGCCCAGGATAGCGGGGTGTTCTGAGCAGGGGAGACCGTGAGTCTGTGACAGCTCCCCAGAGATGGGTGGGACTGAGCAAGGCCGAGGCAGGGGCCCCTCATCCTCCCGGGCAGTCCTCACGGACTTACCAGCAGTGACCTTTTGCAGAACCCGTAGCCGCCAGGCAGTCAGAGCACACTGTCCAGGGACAGCTCTGCGGTGATGAAGTGTCCCATCTGACACCACCTATCCTAGATCCCCACTGTCCAGGCTCTGCATTCCTCTGAGAGCCCCCTGACCTGCTCCTGGCACACGGCGCCTCTCACGGCTGTAGGAGACTTCTCCGCTCTGGCACTGGGAGAGCTTAGGGGAGCCCCTTTCCTGGGCCTTCTGCTTGCAGCAGAGCTAAAGGGACTGTGCACATGCCAAGCCCCGTGAGCCCACGAGAGCCAGGCGTCCTGGAGGAAACACCAGCACCTCACTCCTGGGCTCTCACACCGGCCCAAGGCAGAGCTCCACGGTCCTCATGCCAGGATTCCCTAACCGCAGGTAGTCAGCATCCATTACACCCACCAGCTCCACGCTCCCGTCCTTACAGCCCTCCTCCAGGAGGACGTGTACCATTGTCAGAAATCCCTTCCCTCTGAGAACCATTTCTCCCATTAGTGAAGTGGAGGACGATGGCCACAGCCCAAGACGCTCTTCTCCGTAGCACTCTTGCAAGGGGCGCTGGCTAGGGAGGAGAGGGAGGCGGGGCAGAAGATGCATTTTAGGGAAGAGGGGGTGTCCTAGAAACTGTACACTTGATGGAAGGGGCTGGGTAGGACGAGGCTGGGGCCAGCTGACAGGGCTGGTTACAACCATGGTAATCAGACTGGTGGGAACAGAGTGGGCAGCCCCTGCCCCCCTTCTTTGCTATGGCATGCACCCCAGATTGAACTCTGATCCTCCCAGCCCCCTGCATTCCTTGTCTTGGGGGTTGATAGGGTGTTCGTGGCTGACCTGTTAGTGCAAAGAGGAAGCTCTGAGGATCATTATTGGCACAATCGCAGCTCTCAGCACCACGCTCACTGGGCATGACCCCAAGATGTCCGCCGGAGGAAAAGGGCTCTCTCTGACTCAGTGGTCCAGAGACGTAAATTGGCAGCTGGCACACTGAATCTGACTCACACATACCTTTTCTTTAGCTCACACAGTGTTTCTAAAATTACAGATTTTGTTGTTATTATAGGGAAAAAAGGAATTTCATGTTCAAATATTTCAGCTTCTAGATTTTCTGGAAAAGGAAAGCAGAGGACCCTGCAGTAGCAGCTCCGCATTCTGCCATGGCAGTAATCAACTAGAGCCAGGAGCGACTGCCCCTTTAGAACTGCACGTGTGCGCAGCTCACCACAGCCCTCACCACTCCCTACTGGTTCCTGAAGCCCAGAGCAAGTTTTAGTTGCATTTACCATGCGTTGGTATAATTACTTTTCCTAGACCAAAGAGAATTAAATATTTTAAATCCTTATCCAAAATGTGAAAAGGAGGTATGAGAAAATGTTATATTTGAATAAAAACAGGAGAAAACCTATGATCTTTATATGACCAATAAGCAACTACGATGTGTCCACGTTGGAAGATCCCTGCCCATCAGCTACACTCACCGACCTTTGTGGGTGACAGAGTTTAGTCCCAGCCCATGGGGTGTTGGTTACCATGGCATGCACTGCCTGCCCAGCTGAGAAATTCAGAGGAAGCATTTGCCTTCAGCCCTGGCAGAAGCAGACCCACCTCAGAGAGAGAGAAATCCAGCCATGACACGTTGCGTGAAACCACTGGCTGCTCCTTGGCGGTCTTTTCCCCATAGGGGGCCCACGGTCCAAGTGATACTTCTTTTTTTTTTTTTTTGCGGTACCGGGGATTGAACCCCGGGGCGTTCTACCTCCATGCTATGCCCCCGGCCCTATTTTTTATACTTTATTTTGAAACCGGGTCTCACGAAGTTGTGGAGGGCCTCACTAAGTAGAGAGAGAGAGAGAGAGAGAGAGAGAGAGCTGAGGCTGGCCGCGAACCCGGATCCTCCAGTTTCCGCCTCCCAAAGTACTGGGATTACAAGCATGCGCCACCACGCCCAGCTTCCAAGTGACACTTCTGAGAAGGAAAGGGGCACAGTGAGTGATTCTCCCAGAACGGCAGGTGCTCCGTGGACAGAGAATTGGGGGGCAAGGATTGTTGTCTTTTGAAAAGCCAAGAAGTGTTGTCAGATGAGCAGGGGGTGCTCTGGAGGAAAGCAGGGGAGGAGAGAAGCCAGCCCCAGTGGGAGGAGGGGGCACTGCCATGCGTCTGGCAGCCTGGGCACAGCGGATGCATGGCAGTCAAAATAAGTTGCCTTCCTGGTATAACATAGGTATCTATCTGTCTGGCTGGCTGGCTGCATCCTGGGCCAAGTTTCCCATGGAGGCTTGGAGTAACCTGGTCAAACCCCCAGGGCTTAGCAACCTGTACTGAGAACTTCAGAGTGAGACAGAACCTGGTCTCACTGCCCCTCAGTAACTGTGTGCGGGTAAGCAGCTACTAAATCACCATGCTTTAGTGATCGCTAAGATGAGGCTGCTAAGACACGCTTGAGAAATGTGTTTGAGTATTAAACGATACAATGCATTAAAACACCCAGCACAGAGATGGCACATAATGGGCGTTTGATACCTGAGAGATTATTCCTGTTTGGTTCCCAGTTCTCATGCCAAGAAGGCTCTGCTACCCCACCCCCTCCTGGGTGTCCTCTGCACCTGGCTTTCTTGGCTCTTCATCACCCACCCTGGCTGATCTAAGAACCGAGCCTGCGTTTCTCTCTCACTCTCTGTGGTGCTGATCTGTTGGCCCATGGGCTCCCTGCCATCCCTGAGCTCCTTCAGGGCAGAGGTGATACCCGTGGTCCCCAGTCTCTGCCCATTAGTCACCTGGGGTCATGGCAGATTGCAACTCGCACCCAGGGTGAAGCTTTGCTGATAGAGTGTGCACTGAGGACCTGCAGGATCCACATCACTGGAAGCTCCTTACACAAGATGAAGACTTGGGGATCCCTAGATCTAGCAAATCAGAACCTGCAATTCAACAAGATCCCCATGGATGGAAAGCCGGAGAAGTGAGGTTCCACCCTTCTCTACCTCCAGGGCCATCATCATGTCCATGTTCAGTGGAGGTCCACTGACTGACTAATTGACTGGATGTATGGACGCATGAGCTTCATGTCAGTTTCCCCTGAGCATTCACAGGTACTGCTTCATGTAGGTTAATTTGGGTTCAACACCCAGGAATTCAAGAATAGACCCCTACCTGAGTCAATAGAACAAATAGCTGCAAAGTGATTAAGTTTTTAAATGAAACACCCAATGGGGTTTTAAAAATTTATCACTACTGGGCTCTGTGCCATTAAACTTCAGAGTACACTAAAAGGAGCTTTGTTTTAAGGCTGGTAATTCTGAAAAGCTGGGGAAACCAGTATGGGCCCCCTGGGAGGAGCCAGCCCTTCAGTGTGGTTTGGCACAGGCTCTGTGGGGCTGGGGCCATGGACTGACCCCTCCTCGGGGAAGAAGAGGGACCACAGGTAGGGACTGGGCCTTGCCCACTGCTTCCCTGACTGGGGCTACTGGGCCAGCCCCTCTAGTGCTGGGGGCCAGCCTCTGCCTCCCCCTCCGCAGACCCCTCCTGGCTGCTCTCAGCTGCTATTTCTGCATCCGATTGGAGGAGGCCGTGTGCACCCCTGGCTTGTCCCCTGTGGCCTCTGAGCGGGTGGCTGCCAGGGTACTAGAGGGCAGAACAGAGGTGAGACCTGCATAGCTAGGACAATGTCCTGGATGCCAGCAGGGGGTGTCACCAAAAGTCACATTCAGGGAGACCGGGCTCCAAGCCGAGCAACTCTGGGCTCCTGGGTCCCCACCATGCTCTGGGGCTGTGGGTGTGCGGAGCGTTCAGGGCTCCCCCATCTGCACCATGCTCAGGGTTTCCCCACTGTGCCTCAGGTTTCCCTGCCCCCACTGCACTCAGGGTCCTTCTTCCAGGCTGCTGTCTCCCTTTTACCTCTCCCTAGGCACGGGAGAGCTTGCATAAGAACCCAGGATGCTAGAAGCCAGAGGTCACTGTGCAAAAGAAATACCCCTGACATATAGCCCAGGCGCTGACTCACACTCTGCCTGGTGTAGAGCCTTGAAAAGGAGCAGTTCAGCCCGGAGCAGTGGTGCACACCTTAATCCCAGTACTTGGGAGACTGAGACAGGAGAATTGCAGATTCAAGGATAGTCTCAGCAACTTAGTGAGACCCTGTTCCAAAACTAAAAAATAAAATAGGGCTGGGGGTGGCTCAGAGGTAGAATGCGCCTGGGTTCCATCCTCAGTAGGAGAGAGAGAAAGAGAGAGAGAGAGAGAGAGAGAGAGAGAGAGAGAGAAAAGAAAGAAAGGAAGGAAGAAGGAAGGAAGGAAGGAAGGAAGGAAGGAAGGAAGGAAGGAAGGAAGGAAGGAAGGGAGGGTTGGGGGGAGAGAGAGAGACAGAGAGACAGGAAAGAGCCCTTCTGGGAAGGTTCTTCAGGCACAGTTTCTTGGGGCCACAGGCAGGGGTCCCAACTAGGATCCCATAGAAACCAGAGAGACCTCTACAAGCAGTATTTGGGCACCTAGCACCCAGCACCCTGCACAGCCACCAGCGTGTCTAGAGCCGCCTTGCCACACTAGCTGTGAGCCCTTGGCAAGACTTTAAGCTTCTAGTTTCCTCTTTTGTAAAATGAAGATAAAGTCTCCTTGCAGAGTAAATGAAATAAAGCCATGGGAGGTGGGTGCGGGCACATCCTAGGCTCCTGGGACCTGCTCGTTCTCCTTCCTTGAATTGTTTCAGCACTTCTGCCCCTCTCCTTCTTCCCAGCAGGTAAAAAACAATAATACAGTCCTCTGGGTTCCAGGACCACCAGGGGTACCCAAATTGGCTGAGTCCCTTACATACAACGGTATAGTATTTTCTCACAACCTGCTGCATCCTCCCATATACTTTAAATCATCTCTAGACTACTTATACCTAACACAATGTAAACACTATCAAAATAGTTGTTGTACAGTATTATTTAGGGGAATAATGACAAGAAAAAAATCTGTACACATTCAGTAAAAACACATTTTATTTTTTTCAAATACAGACAGCCAACAATAGTTATCAAGCACTGTACACACTTTCCCAGCAGCCCTCTTTTGGTTAGTTCTATTATCATCCGTATTTTGCAGATAAATAACTGAGGCTTAGAGAAGTAACTTTCTCCAGGGTGCCCCTGCCCAAGGTGGAGCAGAAGCAGGCAATCTGACACCAGATTCAGCTCTCTCAGCCATCCACCCAGTGTCTCTTTCTAAACTGCATTTTCCATTTTTGTCAGAACAGACGACCAGAGACTTATGGCCTAAAATGACACCCATCTAGTGGCTCCCGATTCTGCAGGTCAGAAGTCCATCACGGCACTGTGCTCTCTGCTCTGTTCTCCCAGGGCCAGAGTCAGGGTGTCAGTGGTGTCCCTGTTGTCATCTGGGACTCGGGTCCTCTTCCCACTCCTGCAGTTCTCAGAATTCAGTTCTTTGCGGTTTTCAGACTGAGGTCCCGGCCGCCCTGCTGGCTGTCAGCTGGGGCTACCTCAGCTCCTAGAGGTCGCTGCATCCCTTCCCTGTGAGAAATCTCCCTTATCTCATGCCTCCAGTGGGTGAATCTCCTGCTTCAGGAAAAGCCCCGTCCCTTCTGAGGGGCTTACATATTTAGGTCAAGCTCTCCCCAGGCGACCCTCCTTTCTTAAAGTTAACCATGAGAGTGAGGGTCCCATCCCCAAGTCCCCTGACCACACAGGGAGTGTATGCCAGGGCAGGGATCACGAGGGCATCTTAGGGTTCTGCTGACAGCCACGTGCCTTCTCTCTACATAGTATACCCCAACTTATAGCACCTCTAATACGCCCTGCTAACCTTAACCGTCCTTGAGGGGACTGGATCCGCCTATTCACCAGCCTGCTTGAAGCATTTTCATACTTTAACAACCAGCACAGTCATACATGTTTGTTCACAGCAGCGCCCAAGTATCTGAATACGAGACATGCGTGTACCTCTGTGACTCTTCCTCCAACTTCATCTCAGGTCCCCAATCTCAGGGACAATGGTGTTGACCCAGAGAGAAAGGAGGAAATCGATGAAGATGTTTCTGACTCCCACTTTTGCAGACAGGAAAACAGTCTGAGGCAGGACTCCAAGCTCAGTGCTCTCTCCAGGAAGCCCTGCTGAGCGCCAAGTACAGCTCCTATCAAGCCACTATGGCTGGACTCCTGGACCACCCCATGACATAAGCTTTCCACACCGTGCTGGGTGTCTGTGGAATTCCTTGCCCAGGGGCCCATTTAAATGGATGTTGGCTTCACTCACGCATCATCTAAAATACAACTCCCTTTGATTTGGCTTTTGAGTCTCCCCTCATGTTTCATATCAAAAGGATTAAACCTCTTTGCTGGATTTGACGCTCTGCCTTTCTTGAGGGCTTTCATCCTGTCTCCGTCAAGCTTCCCATCCCAGGGTCATGGGGAGCCGAGAAATGAAGAGCAGCACCAGGCTGGATGGTGTGTGATGGGATTTGCTCCAAGTCCGTGCCTTGTCCTGCATCCTGCAGAGAGCAGCTGGGAACTCTGCCTGTCTTCCTGCCTCTCTCTACACACAGTTCTCCACAAACCCTGGGTTCAAAGAGGCAGTGCTAGAATAGGATCGGCAGGAGGGCTGGGTCTGCGTTTGTCTTCTTCAATGCTTTATGACCAGTTCCTAGCACCGGGACTGGGCTATAGGAGCTCCTCAGTTAATGCTTGCTGGATGGACGCTTCATCTTTAATAGAATGGATCTCAAAAACCCTGATTAAGGAAGTCCATCTCCATCGGCCCTGGAAATCTACTTGGTGTGATGGGCAGACAACGCTGGAGGCCAGACGTTTTAGGAAAGCACGTTGTTTGCCCCTAAAAGAAACCGAGATAGTAGAGGCTCCATGGTAATCGGCTCAGTGCAAATCTCCACTGGGACTCTAGATGCTTGACTTAAGTGCTCTTGGCCTCTGTTTCTTCATCTTTAAACTAGAGCTAATGGAATATTGCATTATGTTTAAACTCAAGGAGAGTTTATGAATACACATAGTCATGCAACTTCAAGATGGAGATACGTTCTGGAAAGTGCATCATTCGGTGATTTGATTGTTGCACAAACACCACTGCACGTATTTACACAAGTTAAGATGCCTGTAATGTCACTGGGCCATAGAATATCGTGGGACCGCCATTGTATACGCAGTCCATCACCAATCAAGTGTCTTTATGCAGCACGTGACTGTAGGTACATTTTTGTCTGTATTTGTATTTATATCATATATTCTTTCCACAAATCTATAGGATGACTCCCAGGGCTAGAGGGCTAGAGAATATCATCCAAGATTTATAGCAGAGTAAAATGAGTCAAAGAAAGTTAAGATTATTTTTCTGTGAACCACAGAGCAAGTTTGTTGGACACTGAGAATCCAAATCTTACCTTGGGTCGAGCTAGGAGTCACTTCTGCACGTAATTCCCGTGCACTTGGAGAATGTACACCAGTCTTAAATCAGAAGAAGTAAACGAGCTTTTCCTGTTTGCCATTGCAAAAAGTTTTCAGACCTGGGCTGAGGTGTCCTAGAAAACATCTTTTGGCTTCCAGTATAGCATGCAAGAATATACCAGAGTATGTTTAAAAATAAAGAAGGAAACAGTGCAGAAAATCAGCAGAAAGCTGTTCTCCCCCAAGAGCTGAGGGAGGGAGAACATGCCTCCCCCAGTTCCCTGGCCCACGCCTCATTCTCATGGCCCTGCATGTACCCCCCCAACATCGGTGGCTGGAGGGGTTCACCGTAACACTCCCATCCAAACCCTGTCCTGGGGTCCCCAAGAGCACACAGGGACACCAGCATATCTCACCAGCTCTGGGAATCTCTGATCAGGTGTTCAATACAAAGCCCCCTCCCTAGAGGCAGAGCCAAACCCTGCCTGAGATTCTGCAAAGAAGCCCCGATATGTCCCTCCTTGTTCCAGTTATCTTCATAACAGCCATGGGAGGGAGCAGGTGGCCCTGTGCAGGATGGGAAATGGCTGATGGATGTTTAAGACAAATAACCCTTTGGAAGACTCTTCAATATGATATTTTGGAGGTTACCTTGAATTGCTGCAACCCAGGCAGCGAAGGAAGAGGTCTGCCAGGGTCATCTGATCTCCCAGCATAGGTGAAATTGCTTGGGTTGGCTAATGAGATAGTTGGCTCGGTGATTTATAGAACATTCGGTGGCTTGTTCTGCCAGAGACACAATTTCCTGGTGTTCTGTCCGGCCAAACCCATGTTCGGAGTAGCCCCAAAGAGATGGCAGGGGAGATCCCACAAGGGACTGTCCCTGCACCGTCTGAAATGGGGCTGATTGGGATTCCAAAGAAAGAAGCACTAAACCTTAGAGTGATCAGTCCAAAGCCTTTATTAGGGGAGCTGACAGACTAAGGGATGTGGCATGAAGTCCACTGAGAATTTAAATTCTACCTAGATATATAGACAACACAGGGGTCAGGAGATGGAGTTTATTTGGTTTTTAAGAATTTGGGCTCAAGCTCAAAGGCTAGCTTCTATGAATTTAGCAACATGTTTGATCTTTCTTTCTTTTTATGTGTGGTACTGGGGATTGAACCCAGGCATATTCTACCTCTGAGCTATTTTCAGTGTTTCGAACAGCAACCGAGTTTCTCAGTGCCTGGGGATGTTCAAGGCTTGGGTTTGAGTCTGCAAGAGAAGAAATGCAGCTGTCTAGGTCACAGAATGGTCAAGGCACTGTGCTTCTAGGTCAAGACAAAGAAAGGAAATGGGGGGGGGGCTGGCAGTACACTTGGGAAAGAGTGTCCCTATGAAATCCAGGAAAGCTTGCTGAATGATGAAGAAGGGCGAAATTACAGTATCGCCTAAGGTGACATCTCCCAGGACCAGAGCTCCTAGAACTTTCTGGAGGGAGCAGTTCATGGGTGTCAGCTCAAGCTGTCTACTGATATCTGCAGGCTATTTTGTATGTAAGGGCTGAGACTAAGCCCTCAGGCTAAAGGCAGATAAACCTAGATCCCAAACCTAACTTGGCCACACACTACCTGAGCTTCATTTTCTTCCTCCAAAAAAAATGACTGTCTCAGTCAGCATTCCTACCACTGTGATCTACACAGCCAGCACTCAACGCTTAGAGGAAGGAAGGTTTATCTGCTTACGGGTCTGGAGATCTCAGTCCATATATATATTTTTTATCTCAGTCCATATATATATTTACAATGGCTGCCAAGCAGGAGCCACAGGTGCTTAGGGCATGATGGTGGGAAGCAGAGAGAGAAGGGGAGGGGACAAGGGACATACACAGTCCCCAAGGCCACACCCCAGGGACCCACCTCTGATCCTGGCTCCAGAGCATGAGGTCTGAGGGACATTTTACTTTCAACCCCTAACAATAGCTTTCAACCAATAGCTTTGTGGTAGGATTAAATGAGCAAGCTAATGAGTATAAATTTCTTAGGGCAATGCCTGGCTCATGAAACTCAGAAACTTAAACAGTTATGAATTGTACTGATGCTCATGGTCTTTCATCAGCGTCTCAAAGCATTTTAAATGGGCGTGGGCAGAAAAACAGTAGATTGGGTTCTGCAGGTCTCTGGGTGTTTCTGAAGTATAGCATGTCCTCCAAGAATCGTCTTTTTTAAAGCCTTGGGGCATGATCATCCTGTCCATCTCCGTTTCTTAGGGAATAACTGGATCATGTTTTCAAAAGTTGGCTCTATACAGCAATTTGTCATTTTAGTAAGTGCTTGACAGGCTCGGGCTCCACACAGATGATAGGAATGACCACTTGGTGAACAGACACAGGCTGCCTTTTCCTTTCTCTCTGCCGCTAAAAGACCCAGATGAAAGGAGGGGAGACGATGAGGGGAGGCACACAGACTCTGGGGCAGATGGGCAGGAATCCAAATATCAGCTGTACCAATTTCTTATTTGGTGACCTGGGTGTCACTTACCCTCCTTGGGATGCTGCTTTCTTATTTATCCATCCCTTTGTTCAGTAACTACCTTTTTTGGGGGGGTGCATTGTAATCATACATCATGATGAAGTTCAGAGTGATAGAGGCAAACAGGCGCACAGCACTCGGTGAGCCTCCCCCAGCTCCACCCAACTCCCTCCCCTTCCCCACCTCCCCTCCCATTGTAATTGGCATTGATAAATTGGTGTATGTCCATCATGTCCATTGAGGTGTTTCCCTCTTCAAGTCTTCCTCCCCCCTCCTACATCCTTCAGTTAGGTCCCCTCCTTCACTCCACTAAGGTTTCTCCTCCTTTGTCTGGAGTCCCTCCTGTGTCCCAATTTCTCCCTAGATTCCACATGAGGGGAAACATACAACCTTTCACTTTTTGATTCTGACTAATCTCACTTAGCACGATATTCTCCAGTTCCATCCATTTCCCTGCAAATGACATAATTTTGTTCTTCCTTACTGCTGAGTAGAATTCCATTGTGTGTATATCCCATAATTTTTAATCCATTCATCTGTTGATGAACACCTAGGCTGGTTCCATAGTTTGGAAACATAGGTATTCATGCATTACTATGATAGTCTGGTTTCAATTCTTTTGGGTAGAGACCCAGGAATGGCATAGCTGGGTCATAGGGTAGGTTCATTCCCATTCTTCTGAGGACCCTCCACACTGTTTTCCAAAGTGGTTGCACTAATTTGCAACCCCAACAATGTATAAGAGTTCCTACTTCTCCATATCCTCACCAGTATTTATTATTGTTTGTGTTTTTAGTGATTGCCATTCTAATTGGGGTTAGGTGAAATCTCAGGGTTGCTTTGATTTGCATCTCTCTGATTGCTAATGATGTTGAACATTTTTTTATGTATTTATTGGCCACGTGTATTTCTTCCTTCGTGAAGTGCAGTAACTACTTTTGAGCACACAGTACATGCCAGCCTGTCTTCTAGGTGCTTGGAAGGCATCAGGGAACAAAATGGACAGGAAATTATGCCCTCACGGAGTTTGCATCCTAATGGAGGGAGAGGGACTAGGAATCAACATGACATATTCACACACATTACGTGATGGGAATTTCAATCTCTGACTTCAGCAAGTTGTGGCAGGGATAGGTGACAATTCATGTATCGTGCATGGAACATAGTAGGCATTTAATACATTGTTGCAGCCAGGTATGATGGCTCACACCTGTAATCCCAGTGCTTGGGAGGCAGAGGCAGGAGGATCACAGGTTCCAGGCCAGCCTTGGCAATTTAGGAAGACCCTCATCAATTTAGCAAGACCCAGTTTCAAAATTAAAAATACAAAAGGTCTGGGGGTGTAGCTCAGAGGTAGAATGCCCCTGGGTTTAATTCCCAGTACCAAGCAAAGAGAAAAGTAAAGAAAAATAGAAAGAGACAAGAAGAAACAATCCATTGTTGCAACTGTGATTTTTATTTTATTTATTTATTTGTTTTATTTTATTTATTTATTTTTTATTTATTTATTTTTGCGGTACCGGGGATTGAACCCAGGGGCGTTCTACCTCTGCGCTACACCCCTGGCTCTATTTTTTTATACTTTATTTTGAAACCAGGTCTCACGAAGTTGCAGAGGGCCTCACTAAGTAGAGAGAGAGAGACAGAGAGAGAGAGACAAAGAGAGAGCTGAGGCTGGCCGCGAACCCGGATCCTCCGGTGTCCGCCTCCCAAAGTACTGGGATTACAAGTGTGCGCCACCACGCCTGGCCACAACTGTTATTTTTTTTTTGTGTGTGTGGTACCAGGGATTGAACCCAGGGGCGTTCTACCTCCGAGCTACACCCCTGGCCCTAT
>PVJS01015549.1:0-38738 GCA_004027185.1 Glis glis
GGTCACACAAGGGACTCTGGTTGATAATGGAGAACCCTCAACAGAACAAGGGAAGTGGTACAATGGAAGGGGGAGGGCAAGAAAGAAGGGAATCAATGGAATTACTATCATAAATAACATGTACATGTGAAAATATACCAACATCATTCTTGGTACTTCATACGGGTGGGGGGAGGCGGGGGGGCACCAAGAGCTGTGTACATATATGTTAACATCAAATAGATATTCATTGCAATGTAAGACTCCAATGCACCAATAAAAGCACGTTAAAAAAAATAAAGATAGAGTAAGATACCTAAAAAATTATTTACTACAAAGATGAACTTATTAACTCCTAGCATATCTGAAGGCCCGGATTTGAGTACCCAGGCTCCCTAGCAGGCCCTCCTCCCTTCCCTCGTGAGGAGCTTCTGTGTGAATGTTTCCATTCCCAGGAAAAGGGGATAATAAGTATCCTTACAATCCAGTTTATTATTCAACTAGTAGAAACTAAGAACATGCCTCGAACCCATGGATGAAAATCATTGTCTTAATTGTACAGTCCTTAATCTCAAGAAGGAGACAATGAAATTTATAGCTGCATGGTGAAGTGCAGAAACTGACAACTTTTTCAATCAGGTCATTAAAAATACAATTTCAGGTGCTGGTGAGTAAATGGAAACATAAAGCACTGGTAAACTATATAAATAAGAAATTGCATAAGTCACAGTCACATTTCTAAAATTCTCATCCCTTTTGAAAATGATTTTTTACCAAGCATACAATTGGAAATAGGCGATAAAAGAAAATGTGTTGTACAAATGAATCAGGGCCAATGATTTAGCTAAGTATCTTTTTTTCTTTTCTTTTTTGTTTTTGCAGTACTGAGGATTGAACCCAGGGAGATTCTACCTCTGGGTTACAATCCCAACACCAACCCTATTTTATTTCTTATCTGAAACAGACTCTCACTATGCTGCTGCTGAGGGTCTCACTAAGTTTCTGAGGCTGGCCCTGAACCTATGATCCTCCTGTCTCAGCCTCCATGTACTGGGATTACAGGCATGTGCCACCATGTCCAGCTTGCAAAGTATCTTTTTAAAAACTTTACTGGGAATAGATCCACCATATGACCCAGCTATACCACTCCTGGGTATCTTTTCAAAGGGACTGAAATAAGAATATTATAGTAATCTATGCATATCTATGTTTATAGCACCACAATTCACGATAGCCAAATTATGCAACCAACCTAGGTATCCATCAACAGATGAATGGATTATAAGATTATGGGATATGCACACAATTGAATTCTACATGGCAATAAATAAGAACAAAATGATGTCATTAGCAGGAAAATTGATGGGCCTGGAGAACATTATTAAGTGAGATTAGCCAGTCGCAGAAAGTGAAGAGTCATATATTATCTCTCATATGCAGAAGCTAGGGAGTAATCAGGATACAAGAGGGACTTCAGATAATGGAGGAGAAACTGCAGTGGAGTGAGGGAGGTGTCAAGAGGAAGGGGGAAGAGGGAGAGGGAGGGTCAATGAAGGAATCATTTCCATTGACAATATGTACATATGTGAGAATACCAATGTCAATCTCACCCTGTATGAGGAAAGGGGGGGAGTGGGGAAAGCCTGCCAAGTGCTGTGTGCATGTACGTCACCATCACTATGAACTACATTACGATGTGAGACTATAATGCACCAATAAATGTATAAAAAATAAAATAAAATAAACTTTTTTGGTAAATTACAACTCTGCATTGAATCAATGAGCTATTTGAGAAAGAAAAATATGATTAATTTTTAACTTTAGTTATCCTATTTTAATATGACCACCATTTATAATTAAGGAGCTGATCTGATTAATTGATAATTGATCTCATTATTTATTTTGATTCTTATTCTATGGATATTTTTAGTTGAGATATTTTTAATTAGCACATTGTTAGTTTTACTGCTTTTATAAATTAACATAACTAGATATTAGAATGTGTGCATGTATGATGTTCATACCCTGACATATATCAAAATGTATAATTATAATGCACCAATAAATTAACATAAAAAAATAAATTACCTAACCATAAAAGAAACACACCCATAATCTGAACATCCTAACATAGTTGCCTGTAGCATTTTGTTGTAGTTTTTCTTTTTTCCTGTTCTGCTTTCTTAATAAAAGTATTCATGTAGTCAGCCAGTTTATATATTGATGTTTTTCTTATTTTCTGTTGTATAGTCAGCATTTTAAGTTTACTCATTTTTTGTAATATTTGATTTTAATGGTTGAAGTATATTTTGTCCCGGGTTTTTAAACTATTCCTTTATCATTGGACATGGACATTTCTTATCTCTAGGGATTTTTTTTTGTACTTTGGATGGAGTTAGTATTTTTGAAATGGTTAAAGGAAGTGTAATTACTAGCTCAAAGCACATGAACTTGAATTTTTCTTTTCTATTGTGATCATTAGACCTTGAACAAAATATTCGTGGTAAAAAGAAATGCATTAGTGAGTGAACACCACTATTATTAGGGTGATCTTTACATTTTAGAAGTGTTTCAGAAAGGCTTGTAAAAATTCTGGAGTGAAATGGAACTAGAGTGGATAGCACGGACCTCCTATTCTTTACTTTGTGACCTATGAAAAACCGCTTCCTATAGTCTTGGTCCCTATTTTCCCAAATGTGCAAAAGTACAGTTATTAGCATCTGCCTCTTGAGGTTATTTTGAATAATGGCCAAGAAAATATATGAAAAATGCTTAGCACAGTGCCTAGCCCACTTAAGTCTTAGTAGTATCAATTCTTTAAAAATTGATGCTGCTATTAATCATATCTACCCAGTCCCTCAATAAATGAATTCATTAAATTGCATGTTTAAAAATATCATTTTAAAAACAATTCTTAAATTAATACTCAACTGAAATGACTTCAAATGGACTGGACTTCTCCACCCCTGGAATTTAGCAATAACTTGGGCATGTTATAAGCTCTCTGGGATAGATCTCTGTATGGGTGATTGAATAGGCCGGGTAGTCAATCTGAATTGACTCTTGAGACAGTATTTATCAAATAGATGTGTCTCTGAGCGACGTCTATGGCTGTAGGCATTTACATCCCGCAGCCCCACACTGACACGGGGATGTAATGTGCGCCTCTCAAGCTTTAATTTGGCAAGGAATCTCTGCCTCTTAAAGCAAGGATGTGACAGCTGTCTGAGGAGGCACGTAATATACGGGAGGAATTATACAGCTGCAAAGACGGGGCTCGGCTCTGTCACTGCCATCATCATCATTTAATATTTGTCAGGGTGTCCACATTGTGCTGGGCGCTTTACAGGCTGTAGGCACCACTATGAAGAGAGACGCAGATGAAAGTCAGCGCATGTCAAAGATGAAACAAACACCCAGGCTCGATCAGGTGGACATGCGGTATTTAGAAAAGATGCTCTTATTTCTCAGCCTTGAGATTGTACATGCTGGTGAGAAACTCCCCCGCCTGTAATTACAGGCCTTCAAAGGGAAAAGGGAAAGTGAGGTTTGAGCATCTTTAAAGCAAAGACCTAGATACTAAAATAAGGTTGATCACTATTCTGAGGGCATGCGTCTTCTCTCTCTCTCTCTCTCTCTCTCTCTCTCTCTCTCTCTCTCTCTTTTTCTAGAGGTGGGTGGTGTGGAGAAAGTAGATGGGATGTCTTATTTTTCAAGTGTCATATTTAAGATGTAAATCTTTCTGAGAGCTCATTCATTTCTGAGCGGGAACTGTGCAGTAATGGCAAACAGTCTGTCTTGAAGCAATGATGCATATTTTATATGATCCCCTATCAGCAGTTTTATATTTGATTGTATATTTTTCAGTAACAACTCATTAATGTTTTTATTACTAATAGGCATTCTTTGGAGAAATTATCAAAAGTATAAAAAGGTATAAAGAATACAGTAAAAGTGACACGTTTAAATGCTCCATGTATAACATTTTGGGTATTATATTTTCATTTTTTTCTTATTTAGAAACATCTTGAAACTTTACATTTTCTTTTCATCAATAAAATGCAAATGATCTTTAACTTTATTTTATTTTTATTTTGTGGTACTGGGGATTGAACCAAGGGGCATTCTATCTCCAAGCTACACCCATGGCCCTTTTAATTTTTTTGTTTTGAAACAGGGTCTAACTGGATTACTGAGAGTCTCCCCACATTGCTGAGACAGGCCTCAAAACTGTGGTCCTCCTGTCTCAGCCTCCCAAGTACTGGGATTACAAGTGTGTGCCACCACTTCCAGAAACATTATTCTTAATAATTAATTAAAAATTCTTTATGATAGATAGCTAGAAATTTTATTTCTGGGACTATAAGGCATGCCTATTTAAAATTTTGATGGATATTGACGAATTCTTAAAACTTACACACATGCACACACATCTACTCCCCCAAACAGTATATATAGTGTGTATATATATATATATATATATATATATATATATACTGAATATATACACTGTTTATCTATATATATGCTATATATACTATATATATTGCATATATATATATTATATATTTCATATAACCCTGCCTCTGCCAAACCTGGATAATAAAATTGTTAATCAGTTTTATAGTTGAAGTTTGATATTTTCATTTTGTTATGGTTTGCAATTCCCTGGTAGAAATGATAGGCTCAAAACTTTCTATTTTTGGATATTTTAGATTCTTATTTTATAAATTTACTGTTTATTTTATTACTTAAAATTTGGCTGTCACTTTTTTGCCCTCGTCTCTGTTAGCTCTTAATATTTTCTGGCATCAGAGCAAAAATTGCAACAGAGTTAAAACACTTAGAGATGATGTTATTCAAAGCTATTGCAATAGGGAGGAGAGAGCTCAGAACTCTGTCTGAACTAAACTCTGCCGCAGCAAAAGCCTGGGAATGTTTAACCACTAAGAACAGAGCACAGGACAGGATATCAGTGTTTCTAATTAGCTTTACCCAAAGGAAAAGTAGTCGCTGCCCCTTCATGGTGAACCTGCCTGCTGAAACTCACCAGGAGTGTTGGGGGAAACTGATCTCTTGCCTCTGCTCCTCTGGAAAAGACTGGAGATGGAGAAGGTCTGTACCTTCCAGGCCACCTGTTACCCATTGCTTCCTTTGACCAAACAATCAGGTCTGGGTGCAGAAAACCTCTACTGGATGGCCAGGCAGATTTCTGAACAGCAAGAGTGGAGGAGGGGGGGCAGTCCCATGCATTAAGTGTAAGCTATCGCAGACCTGGCTGCCAGAGCGTGTCCAGGATCTGCCTCTGTCTCTAGATCTCTCTGTATACTTAGCTTCCAGTTCCTCCTATGATTATTTAAATATTAATGTATCATGAATTGCATGTGAATCTCCAAAGAAACCTACAAAATCTCAAGTTTTGATTTTTTTTGGAGGAATGAAAGAAAGCAACATAAATGCTCATAAGGAAAAACCTGAATAATTGCAGAAGATAATGGAAACGATACGCTTTAAATTGTATGCATGCACCGGACGCGGTGGCGCATGCCTGTAATCCCAGTACTTGGGAGGCTGAGACAGGAGGATCGCAGGTTCAAGAGCATCCTCAGCAGTTTAGCAAGACTCTCAGCAACCTAGCGAGACCCTGTCTCCAAACAAAACAAAAAAATAATAAAAAATAAATAAAAAGGGCTGGGGGTGTAGTTCAGAGGAAGAATGCCCCTGGATTCAATCCCCAGTACCACAAAATAAATAATAAATAAATAAATTAATTAATTAAAATGTACACATGTGACTCCATCTCAAAAATAAAATTTAAAATTGTAGCTCAGCTGTAGAAAGCTTGCACAGCCCTCAGTTCAGTCCCTAGTATCTCCAACAAAAATGCACGAATAAATAAGTAATGAAATGTACACATGTATGAAACATTACACTTTAAAGTGTACAGGTGGCCGGGCATGGTGGCGCATGCTTGTAATCCCAGTACTTTGGGAGGCGGAGACCGGAGGATCCGGGTTCGCGGCCAGCCTCAGCTCTCTCTCTCTCTCTCTCTCTCTCTACCTAGTGAGGCCCTCCGCAACTTCGAGAGACTCGGTTGCAAAATAAAGCATAAAAATATAGGGCCGGGGGTGTAGCGTGGAGGTAGAACGCCTCTGGGTTCAATCCCCGGTACCACAAAAAAAAAAAAGTGTACAGGTGTACGATCACAGCACTACCACATTTGAGTCCCATGACCTCATTAGAGGATAGTTTCAATTGTTATTATTCCTATCTTATAGTTAATAAGTCCACAAATAAGAAATGACTTTCTTAATGGCATATACAGGCACAGAAGATGGATCTCCAATCCAGTTTTTCTAGCTGTGATTAGAGCTCATCCAGGTGCACTCTTCTGCCTTCTTCTATTTGACTGGAAAAAGAGCAATATTGTCTCCACATACCTTACATATTTCTCAGGAAGTGCCTTAAAAAATATGAACACTTAAGTCACTCTTACAGAAACAAAGAAAGTTATTACTTCTTAGTCAGAAGGCAAAACGATTGTGCTAACAGACCCTTGAACTAATGAATAACCTTTTGCATGAATTATAATGTAACACCTGTTTCATTTAGCTATAATGATATCTAATTTAGTGGTGCTTTCTATGGTAATGTTAGCACACTTAGGTGAAAATCAAGCAAAAAGAAATATTGAAAAGATCTTAATGGAAACAATTACACAGATGACCTATACGCTTAGAATATTTTTAAGAAAAGAAAAATATTCTTCTATTTTACCACTTAAAATATAAAGGAAATAGGAAGAATTTGGCCCAACATAAACTTAAGGAGTTTCTCATGGTTCAAATGAGCATTGTTTTGGAATCTTCATGTTTGTTATCTTTCTTTTCTTGTAATTCCTTCTCCCTATTTTTCATATTTCACCTGAAGCCATTATTTGACGGACTCCAGCAAGAAACATGATAATTTTTCTAGAAGTATGTATGTAGGAAAGGTCTTTATTGTATTTTGAGGGTGATATTCAGTCTTTGGGAAAGAATAGAAACTCATAAATTTAATTTCCAGGCAACAAGTGCTACCCCACCTGTGTTGTCCTGGCATACATATAAAATATAATGTATGCCAATGTTTTGTAAGCATTGGCCAGTGTATATAGAACACCTTTGAGCATTTCATTTATAAGAACTTGTGGAGAGCCCTGGGGATGGAGCCTCATTCCCTTTGTTAAAGTTAAGAGAATAGACCTTTTGTTCTGAATGCAGAATTGCTCTTTTCCATCCCAAACTCTTCAGGAACATGGGTCATTTGACTTTCTTGTAGCAATTGAGAGAGAATATCACTTGGCACAGTTAATAATGCATGGGGATTTCAACCATGTTTGTGAGGGGAAATACTTTTTCTGAGTTGAATAGATCATTTTCAACGCACAAAATCACTCTGACAAACTGAGCTGGGTAAATTGGCCTTCTCGGCCCAGCTTGGCTGCCCTTGGTGTTGTCCTGGGTGGGGAACAATGTCATAATAATGCTGCATTTTATTTCTACAGCCTACATGCCCTATGAAGGAAGTCTCCTAGGTGCTAAACAAGATTAATAGCAATGAAAAGTTAGTGTACAATAAATCCACAAATGATTTAGCCATTCCATGTGGATTCATAATATAGCCTCTTTGTGGAAATAACATGACAAAATAGAACAAGACTCAAATAAGCATATGATAAATAAGCATATATATATATATATATAAGAAAGAATATATGTTATATATGTGGGTATACATATATATGTATAAAATATATTTATACAGATATATTTATTTATTTATGAACGAAGAGAAGAAAAGGGGTTGGCTGGGGTAAGATTCGTCTCAGGGTCAGGAGAGCCTATTTCTCTTTAGCTACAAGAAAGATTGGTCTCTTCGATTCTTTGTATTTTCTATTTAAGCTGTGGTTCTGAGGCTCTTCATTGAGCATTCATAGACAGATTAGGATTCTAGATGAACTATGGTCCCTGTTTTAATTAAGACCAGGAGGCAATCATAGTATTTCTTTAAAAATAAATTACAGTCCATTTTCTACATGAAGACAATCGGGAAGCCGGGGGACAAAAGAGAAAGAGAATAGAAAAGTAAAGGGAGTGGGAAAACGCACTGGATGGTGCCATTGATTGTTACCAAAAATTAATTTGTTCTTTGTTGTGAACCTTTTCATCAGGAGAATCGCCATCAAGCGCAACATGATGTTTCCAATGGATGTCCGCAAGGCAACAGGAGGGAAAATTCACTATAGGGTTCAGCAAATGCTAACTCCGAAATTGAACAGGAGCGATCAATTGAAGTCCAAACAATAACATTTAAACAAATAATAAGAAAGACCTCAGGGTCAAGGAAGGACATAATTAAAAGGCAGCCTCTTGAGAATGGAGTCAGTTTTGGATTTAAAGAAAAAAAACCAGTTTCAATAAAAAGAGACATGTTGAAAAGTGTAATCATATTTCAAAATAATTCACCTTTACGGAAAAATACTAGGCTTTGTTTGCACATTCAGAAAAGACTATAGAACCTAAATATAGAGGGGATAGTGAAAGCTGCTTTGGAGGATATTTATTATGTTTTGATTGTCCTTGTTCACTAAAAATTGTAAGATCTCAGGGTGAAATGAGCGGTATTTTAATATTTTTCAGAGAGGAATTGGAGATAACAGAGATATCCTATGATATGTGCCCTGTTGGAAGAGGTAGAGAATGACAGTAGCTTTGTGAGTCCTTGTCAATCGTGATTTCCTACAAAATGTCTTTTTTTAAAGAAGCCAACAGGAACACAATGATATTTTCACAAAATGGTTTCTGTTAAACATAGCGTGATTTCTAAATGTTGGTTCTTATTGAGATTTATGATCGAACTGATTCTTTCTTTAATATACTTTTATTGGTGCATTATAGTCCTATATCATAATGTAGTACATAATGATAGGGACATACCTGCATACAAAACTTGCTGAGCTTCCCTTCGGCTCCCTCCCTTTTCTTTCCCTCCCCCATACTTGATATTGAGATTGACACTGATAATTTCACATATGTACATAATGTCAACGGAAGCATAATGTCTTCACTGATTCTCCCTCCCCCATCACTAACCTCCCCTGAGCCCTTCCATCACTCCACTGAGGTTTCTTCTCCATTATTGAAAGTCCCTCTTTTATTTAAAGTCCCTCTAAAATTATTTTTAATTATAATTTTGAAATAATTTTAGATATCAGGAAGTAAACCTTGATGCAATATGAATACTTAAACCTACAGACAAATTTTTCCTACTGAACAACAAATATTCTCATGGGTGCATTTTGTTGTCATGGTTTTGTACTTTCCTTTAAATTGGAAGGTTTCCTCCATTGACCTTTGTCTTTCACAACCTTCATATTTTTTTAAGCATACTGGAGAGTTAATTTATAGAGTGTCCCTTAGTGTAGCTTAGTATGATACTTTATCACAATTAAGCATTTTTCTAAGTGTATCACAGACATGATCCTGTGCCTTCTGAGCACATGTTTGTCTCTGGCTCGTGAGTCCATATGTCTCAAGACTGGTAAAAGGTAATGTGGTATCTGACAGTCTTCTCCACTTGAATGTTATGTCTTTTCTCTTTGAGATTAATAAGTATCATAAGGAATGTACTTTAAAACTATGCTTTTGCCTGACATCTATGGTTGATTACGAGCTGACACAACTGTAATGTTGCTTTCAATCCTTCTAAATTTATCACTTGGGAACCTATCTTAAGAAAGAACTATCCATTCCTATCATTCATCCATTTTTTATTAGTCAACATGAATTCAAGGATTCTTATTTTACTCCATGGATAATAATCCACTATTACCATTATTATCTTTCTGAAATGGCACCTCTAGGACAACTTTGAAAAGTAATCTGTTAAAATCAGGCAGAAAAATAGGATGCAAGGTCTCTTTCAGGGGTTGAGTTTTATGCTGTGGCTGTTGCAACATCTGGGAATGTGCTTGGGGTCCAGTTTTCTACAGCTCCTTTTTTTTGGTCTCAGTTGTGTCAGTGGAGCAGAGCTGGGTTGGGTAATAGTTATGTGAGCTGATAAAGTCTAATGATCTTCCCTTGAGAAAAGTCCTTGGGTTCAGCCACACTTTCCTTGCTCTACTTGCAACCTTGTCTATCTCCAGCCCCATTCCCCTACCCTTTCCTCTTGTGCCTGGAAAATATTCAAACTCTAAAATATTTTTAATTTTAAATTTCTCACTAAACAAAAATATTATTTATTAAATTGTCAGTTTGATAAGTGTTAAATTTATCAAAATACGATTAATTTTAAGATAAGAATAAAGATAATGGAATAATAGTAGTAATATATTTCCCTTCAAAGTATACAGGCTCTCTTTTCTGGGTTCAACTCAGGGAAGATCCTAAAACAAAGATCCAAGTATTAGTGGTATATTTGGGAAGTTCAGATAGAACTGGTAGAAATGTGGTAAAAGGTAGGGTTCACAGCCAACAAAAGATGAGCTATGGGGCAAACTGGCATCTGAGCTAGCTATTCCTGTTTGATAACTCTAGAAATCGATATCAAGCACAACTTTTTTTTTTCTTAGTACTGGGGATTGAATCCAGGAACATTCTACCTCTGAGCTAGCTTCCCAGCCCTTTTTATTTTTTATTTTGAAACAGGGTCTTACTTAATGGCTGAGGGTCTCGCTAAGTTGTTGAGACTGGCCTCAAACTTACAATTCATGACCGGCTAAGCACAATTTTTTTTTGATAGCATAATTGAGACATGGCATACACCATAATTATCCAACCTGAAATATAAGACAACAGGAATATCTGTATACTAATTCATGGAAAAATGATGGTTAAGAATTGCTCCTGGAGGTATTAATTTCTCAGCATTCCACCTGTCCCATGTGCACACACAAGTATACGGGGCAGTGGGATTTACAAAATTCCAGCAAAAAGAGCCCTCAGATGTAAAGGTCCAGATACTGGAATTTGAATATTGGCCAGAGAACAGTGAAAGATAGTAGAAATATGGATGGGGCAGTAATAAGGTCTGGTACTCAATTCTTTTTGCATATTTTATTTACATAAAAATAATCATGCCAAGTAGCTAGAGTATGTGTCATTTTTGTTTTATATTATACATGCAAATGAGGTTTAGAAAACCCAACTGAAAGGCTTAAAGCCACATACTATAATTTACCTGCATGATGGACAGGGTTGGGAACTTACAGAGCATAGGAAAAAACAGTCTTTACTTCCCTTTTCTAGAGCTTAGAGTTGCTGGTATCAGGTTGACCTTTACAGGGAAGAGATTTGCTCTTCAGCTTCATAAAGTGGGCCCTGGGACCTGTTAGCTACATGACATCCTCAGACTTACTTCACAGTACAAAATGGCATAAACCGTTCCTATTCCTCAGTGATTTACATTTTGCCACTTGGCTCAATTGACACCACTGAGTAATGGCCCATATATCATTTCTTTTCTGATTCTACCTGCACATTAGGCAGTTTCTATTAAAGGCCTAATGTTCCACAGCAAAGGTAGATGAATGATCAGGAGATCAGCTCATAGAGACCAAAGTTTTTAGAGGCATCTACCATGAGACAGTCAAGCTAGTTCTTGGAATTTAAAAAAAAATAGGAAATGCCTATGTTACTATGTTAATTTTATACTGAAAGTAAACGAAATGGTCTCTCTATAGTATTGATTGATTGATTGATTGATTGATTTTTGTGGTACTGGGGATTGAATTCAGGTAGGTTGTAAAACCAAGCCATACCCCCAGCCCTTTTTTATTTTTCATTTTGAGACAGGGCCTGACCAAGTTGCTGAGGCTGGCCTTGAACCTGTGATCCTCCTGTCTCAGCCTCCCAGATACTGGGATAAATGCAGTTATAGATTTAAGAAAGAAGAAGAGAATTATTTAGTAGTTAAAAATGTTTTGATACAATACCAATCACTATTTATTCATTTATTCCCACAACCTGTCAGTCATAGTTTATCTGTTGAGTCCCTCTATGTGCATGACTTTGTGCTAAGTACCAGCTCTGTAAAAATAAACACCACAGTTCTTGCTTCTGTGGAATTCACACTCTTCTGGATATGTGGATTCAAGGATCTTCCTTGGAAGCTGAAAATACTTCTGATACAACACAGCGCAATCTATGAGAGAACACAGGGTGGTAGAAAATGAAGCTGTAAAGACAGATTGGGACCAGACTGTGAAGGGACCAGACTGAGTGTATTCACAGGGATTCTGGGTCACTTTGGGTGACAAGGGATCATTCGGCTTTACTTTAAAAGTGACAGAAGTGTCTCTTTAGTTCAATTTCCCATTTCTTAATTGGGTTCTTGGTTCTCTTAGTGTTAAGTCTTTTATGTACTTCGTATATTCTAGATATTAGTCCTCTATTAGAGGAATAGTGGCAAAGATCTTCTCCCATTCAGTAGGTTCTCTCTTTAGACTCTTGATGGTTTCCTTTGATAAGCAGAAATTTTTAGCTTAATGCCATCCCACTTATTAATTCTTGTCTTAATTTCCTGAGATTTGGGGGTCTTATTGAGGAAGTTTCTACCTGTGCCCATATGTTGGAGTGTTGGACCTATGCCCTCATTTAGTAATTTTAAAGTCTCTGGTCTTATTTCTAGGTCTTTGATCCATCTCAAGTTAACTCTTGTGCAGGGTGAGATTTAGGGATTTAGTAACATTTTTCTACAAAAAGATTACCAGTTTACCCAATACCATTTGTTGAAAGGCTGTCTTTTAGATATTTCACAAAAGAAGAAGTACAAATGGCCAATAAATACATGAAAAAAAAATGTTCAATATAATTAGCAATCAGGGAGATGCAAATGAAAACTACACTGAGATTCCATCTAACCCCAATCAGAATGGCAGTCATCAAGAAGTCAAACAACAATAAATGCTGGTGAGGGTATGGGGAAATAGGGACTCTTCTACACTGTTGGTGGGATTACTAATTAATAAAACTGCTATGGAGATCAGTGTGGAGATTCCTCAGAAAACTGGGAATGGATTCACCATATGATCCACCTATACCACTCCTGGGTATCTTTCCAAAGGGATCGAAATCAGAATATTATAGTAATACATGCATATCCATGTTTATAGCAGCACAATTCACAATAACCAAATTATGGAACTAATTTAGGTTTCTATCAACAGATTGGATTACAAAATTATGGGGTATACACACAATGGAATTCTTTTTTTTGCGGTACTAGGGATGGAACCCAGGGACATTCTACCTCTGAGCTACACCCCCAGCCCTATTTTTTATTCTTTATTTTGAAACAGGGTCTCACTAAGTTGTGGAGGGCCTCACTAAGTAGATGAGGCTGGACGCGAACCCGGATCCTCCTGTCTCAGCCTCCCAAGTACTGGGATTACAAGCATGCACCACCACGCCTGGCCACACAATGGAATTCTACTCAGCAAAAAAGAAGAACAAAATAATGTCATTTGCAAGAAAATGGATTGACTTGGAGAACACTATGTTAAGTGATATTAGCCAGTCACAGAAAGTGAAGGGTCATATGTTTTCTCTCATATGTGAAAGCTAGGGAGTAATCAGGACACCAGAGGGACTCCAGATAATGGAGGAAAAACCCCAGTAGAGCCTGGTAGGGGGTCTAGGGGAAGGGGATGGGGAGAGGGCGAATCAATGAAGGAATCACTTCCATTGACATTATGTACATATGTGAGAATACCAACGTCAATCTCAATATTCTGTATGAGAAAGTTGGGGGAGAGGGGAGCTAGCTGGGGGAAAGCCCACCAAGTGCTGTGCGCATGTATGTCACTATCATGATGAACTGCATTATGATGTGAGATTATAATGCACCAATAAAAGTATAAAAATAAAAGTGGTAGAATGACTCAAATAGCACTCTGGAAAAAGTGAAGAAAATTATTTTCCCCCAAAGAAAACTAAGTCACCTGGTTCCTGAGTACTACTTACTATTTCCAAGAAGCATCATTATTAAAAATGACCTTGTCTAAAAATTTTTAATAACTTTACCTCATTTGTTTACTAGGAAAGCACATCCATCCCTTACTGATATTTTTGTCCCTGACCCTGACCCACCTGCAGAGAGCATTCAAGAAGTCTATGGAGAAGTGTGGTGGATATTATAGTCTAGGGGGTATTTCTATTGGTTTGGCTTTCAGAAACGTTTTCAAAGGAACCTTCTGAGTATGTATCTAAAGGAAGATTCTCTTATTCTCTTTGATCAGTGCTTCAAGGAAACATATAAGATAGGAATGGCTTAGAGGAATAACACCACCACCAGCAAGTAATTACTGAGGCATTGTTATGTGTGAGACACCATGACAGGCATGAGGGATGAAACTGTGAGTCACATGGGTGAACTTGCTCCTTCTTAGCCTGAGAATTGGAAAGATGGAGAAGCCTAGAAGCATTATGAAAAAAAAAAAAAACGCCAGGGGATTTGGAGAGAGAGAGAGAATGTGGATGTCAGATCAACAATGGGAAAGATGTTTAACCCTTCTTGGTGTTAATCTCTCATTTAGAAAATGGCCATCATATAGTCTCCTTTTTCTAGCTCCTCATTCTTTTCCATTTACCCTGTTCTTTTCAAGTTATTTTTCTATGCTTGAAAAGTGATGACTTGTTTCTATGTTTACTGACATTCTTCCCCCATTAAAAGACAGTTTCGATCAGGGCAGGGACAATATCAGTCTTGACTATTGTGGTAGATAGAATAATGTTGTCATAAAGAAGTCCTTGGCTTAATCCCCTCAAAAAATGAATATGCTCTATTACATTGCAAAGGGAAATTAAGGTGGCACATTGAATATTTTGCTAATCAGCTGACCTTAAGCCTCTATGGTGTCTGTTGTTGTGGTTATTTGGCTGACGCATAGTTATAAGAGGAAGGGGAGTTAAAAGGCTCTCTGAATGAATTTAGGAGTCTTTAAGAGACTTAAGCTCTAAGTCTAATATCTATGATTCAGAAGCCAGTAATTTCTCACCACAACATAAATCTTAGGATATTATTTTAATTTGCACCATTAGACATTTATAAATGTTTAACTTGCTGAAACAATGGTTGAGATTGTTTTCAGAGTGCAGTTTTTTTTGGTGCACTGTAATCATACATCTTGATGGGTGGGTTTCACAGTGGTAGAAGTATACATGCACACATCAGTCAATTAGCCCTCCCCCAATTCCCACCCCCACTCCCCCACTCTTCCCTCCTTCTTGTGCTCAGCATAGTAGTTGACTTTGATGAGTTTGTGTATGTACATCCTGTGCATTAGGGTATTTCCCTCTTTCCCCCTCCCATCTCCCTCAGTTAGTTCTCTTTCTTTACTCATCTAAGGTTTTCTCCATATTTGTCTGGACTCCCTCCTATGCCCTATTCTCCCTAGCTTCTGCATATTAGGGAGAGCATCCAAATTTTTACTTTTTGTGACTGACTAATCTCACTTAGCATAATGTTCTCTAATTCCATACATTTCCCTGTAAATGATGTAATTTTATTCTTCTTTATGGCTGCGTAAAATTCCACTGTGTCTACATCCCATTGTGTATATATCCCATTCATCTGTTGATGGACATCTTGGATGGTTCCATAGTTTGATAATTGTGAATTGTGCAGCTATAAACACAGATATGCATGCATTAGTTTGGTAGTTTGGTTTCCATTATTTTGGGTAGATACCTAGAAGTGGTATAACTAGGTCAAATGGTAGGTTCATTCCCATTTTCCTGAGGATACTCCACACTGTTTTCCAAAGTGGTTGCACTAATTTGCAATTCCACCAACAGTGTATTAAAGTTCCTACTTCTCCACATCCTTGCCAGCATTTGTTATTGTTTGTGTTTTTAATGATTGCCATTCTAATTGGGGTTAGGTGAAATCTCAGGGTAGTTTTGATTCGCATCTCTCTAATTGCTAATGATGTTGAACATGTTTTTCATACATTTATTGGCCATTTGTATTTCTTCTTCTGTGAAGTGACTATTTAGTTCACTTGCCCATTTTTTGATTGGGTTGTTTGTTTTTTAGCAGTGAGTTTCTTGAGTTCTCTGTATATTCTAGATATTAATCCTCTATCAGAGGAGTAGCTGGCAAAAATCTCCCATTCTATAGGTTCTCTGTTGAGGTTCTTGATAGTTTCCTTTGCTGCACAGAATCTCTTCGGTTTAATGAAATCCCACATATCGATCCTCTTTTTAACATCTTGTGCCTTTGGGGTCTTGCTGAATAAGTTTTTGCCTTGCCTATGTGTTGAAGAGTTGGACCTATGCCCTCTTCAAGTAGCTACAATGTCTCTGGTCTAATTTCCAGGTCTTTCATCCATCTTGAATTGATTCTTGTGCATGGTGAGAAAGTGGGGTTTATTTCCATTTCTCTGTATGTGGTTAACCAGTTTTGCCAACACCATTTGTTAAAGAGGCTGTCTTTTTTCCAGTGGATGCTTTTGCTCCTTTGTCAAAAATCAGTTGGCTATAAGTCTGCAGATTTGTTTCTGAGTCTTCTATTCTGCTCCATTGATCTATGTGTCTTTTGTGCCAATACAATGCTGTTTTTATTATTATGGCTCTGTACTATAGTTTGAAGTCAGGCATTGTGATGCTTCCTGCATAGTTCTTGTTGCTGAGAACTACTTTGGCTATTATGGGTTGTTTGTTGTTCCAAATGAATTTAAAGACTCATTTTTCTATGTCTGTGAGGAATGACCTTGGTAATTGAATGAATATTATATTGAATCTGTAGATCACTTTTGGAAGAATGGCCATTTTGATGATATTTATTCTGCCTATCTGAGAGCATGGGAGATCTTTCCATCTTCTAAGATCTTCTTCAATTTCTTTTTTCAATGTTTTATAATTTTCCTTGCAGAGGTCTTTTACCTCCTTGGTTAGGTTTATTTCTAAGTATTTTATTTTTGGGGAGGATATCATGAGTAGAAATATTTTCTGGGTTTCTTTCTCAGTGGATTTATGGTTGGCATAAATCCAAAAGCTTCTGAGTTTTTAAGATTGATTTTGTATCCAGACACTTTGCTGAATTTGTAGATTAGTTCTATAAGCATTTTGGTTGAGTTTGTTGGGTGTTCTAAGTATAATATCATGTCATTTGCAAATAGAGATAGTTTCATTTCTTTTTTTCCTATTTGTACTCCTTTGATTTCCTTCTCTTGCCTTATTGCTCTGGCTAGAGTCTCTAGTACTATATTGAAAATAAGTGGTGATAGTGGACATCCTTGTCTTGTTCCTATTTTTAAGGGGAACTCTCATACTTTTTCCCCATTCAATACGATGTTGGCTGTGGGCCTGTTGTATATTGCCTTTATGATGTTGAGGTATGTTCCTTCTATACCGATTCCACAGTGTTTTTATCATGAATGGGTGTTGGATTTTGTCAAACGATTTTTAAGTGTCTATTGAAATAATCATGTGACTTTTGTCTTTAGTTCTGTTTATCTGGTAGATTACATGGATTGTTTTTCATATATTGAACCAGCCTTGCATCCCTGGGATGAACCCTGCTTGGTCATGATGTATGATTTTCTTGATGTGGTTTTGAATGTGTGCTGCTAGTATTTTGCTTAGAAGTTTTGCGTCTAAGTTCATCAATGATATAGGTCTGTAGTTTTATTGAGCTGTCTTTATTTGGTTTGGGTATTAATGTGATGTTGGCTTCATAGAATGTATTTGGGAGGGTCCCATTTCTTTCTATTTCATGGAATAGATTGAGGAGCATTGGGATTAGTTCTTCTATAAAGGTTTTATGAAATTCACCCGGGAAACCATCTGATCCTGGGCTTTTCTTTGATGGTAGGCTCTCTATTGTTGCTTCAATCTCTTTGATTGCTATTGGTCAATTTAAATTTTCTATATTTTCTTGATTCAACTTAGGAAGATTGTACGTGTATAGTAATTTGTCAATTTTTTCTAGGTTTTCCATTTTGTTGGAGTATAGTTTTTCAATGTAGTTTCTGATAATCCTCTGGATTTCTGTGCTGTTGGTGGTAATATCACCTTTTTCATCTCTTATTTTAGTAAATTTGGGTTGATTCTTTCTTTTGGTTAGGTTGGCTAGTGGTTTATCTATCTTGTTTATTTTCTCGAGGAACCAGCTTTTGGTTTTGTTGATTTCTTGTATTTTTTTATTCTCTACTTCATTTATTTCTGCTCTGATTTTAATAATTTCCTGTCTTATACTGGCTTTGGGGTTAGACTGTTCCTGTTTTTCAAGGGCTTTGAGGTGTGTCATTAGGTTATTTATTTGGTGATTTTCTGTTCTTCTTATATGAGCACTCAGTGCTATGAATTTTCCTCAAAATACTGCCTTCAGAGTGTCCCAGAGATTTTGATATGTTGTGTCTCTGTTTTTGTTTGTTTCTAAGAATTTATTAATTTCTCCCCTTATTTCTTCTGTGAACCATTCTTCATTCAGCAGTGTGGTGTTCAGTCTTCACATGTTTCTGTTTGGGTCTTCTTATAGTTGATTTCTAGTTTCATTCCATTATGGTCTGAAAAGACGCAGGGGATTATATCACATTTCTTGAATTTGCTAGTACTCATTTTGTGGCCTAGGATATGGTCTATTTTAGAGAAGGTACCATGAGCAACTGAAAAAAATGTGAATTCAGTTGAATGGAATATTCTGTACATGTCTAGTAGGTCCATTTGGTTTATGGTGTTCCTTAGGTCAGAGGCGTCTTTACTGACCTTTTTTGTCTTCAAGATCGATCTAGTGGTGTGAGAGATGTGTTGAAGTCTCCCAATATTATTATATTGGGATCTATGTGTGACTTAATGTCATGAAGAATTTCTTTTACGAAAGTTGTTGCATCTATGTTTGGGGCATAAATGTTGACTATCATTGTATCCTGTTGCTGGATTGTTCCTTTTACCAGTAAGAAATGACCTTCTTTGTCTCTTCTGATAAGTTTAGGGTTGACATCTAATTTGTCTGATATCATAGTTGCTACTCCTGCTTGTTTTTGAGTTCCATTAGCATGGATTACCTTGCTCCATCCCTTCACCTTTAGTTTGTGAGTATCTTTACCTGTAAGGTGTGTTTCTTACAGGCAGCATATAGATGGATTATGATTTTTAATCCATTTTGCCACCTTATGTCTTTTGATTGGGGACTTGAGGCCATTTATATTCAGCATTATTATTGAAAGATGAGTTTTACCCAGTACTTTGGGAGGCGGAGACCGGAAGATCCGGGTTCACAGCCAACCTCAGTGCGCATGTGCGCGCACAATTGATCTATTTCTCTCTCTCTCCTCTCTCTCTCCCTCTCTCTCTCTCTCTCTCTACCTAGTGAGGCCCTCCGCAACTTCGTGAGACTGGTTTCAAAAATAAAGCATAAAAAAATAGGGCCAGGGGCATAGCGTGGAGGTAGAACGCCCCTGCGTTCAATCCCCGGTACCGCAAAAAAAAAAAAAAAAGAAAGATGAGTTTTAATTCCTAACAGTTTGAGTTTTAATTTCTGTGTGAGGTAGTGTTTGTTATACTTTGCCTAGTTGGTGGTTTGATGGAAATCATTGTTTCTCTGGTTCTAGCATTTCTTTATTATTTCTTCTTTGTAATTAATCTCTTTGAGTATTTTCTCTAGTGCTGGTTTGGAATACATAAAGTCTTTCAGCTTCTGTTTGTTGTGGAAAGTTTTTATTTCCCTGTCAAATTTGATAGATATCTTTGCTGGGTAGATAAATCTTGGCTGGAAGTTGCTTTCTTTCAGAGTTTGGAATATGTCACTCCAGGCCCTCCTGGCTTTCATGACTTGGTTTGAAAAGTCAGGAGTGATTCTTATTGGTTAGCCTTTGAATGTTACTTGGTCTTTTACTCTCATTGCCTTTAACATTCTCTCCTTGGCTTCTACATTTATCAATATGATTATTATGTATCGTGGTGAATCTCTTCTCTGATCTTGTCTAGTGGGGGGTTCTATGTTTCCTTTATCTGTGTGTCGACCTCTTTTTCTATGTTTGGAAAATTTTTTAATATTACTTCTCTGAAAAGATTATTGATTCCTTTGGTTTCAGCTTCGATTCCCTCTTCTATGCCTATTATTCTTAGCTTTGCTCTTTAAATATTGGCCAATATCTCTTCAATGTCCAATTTATGCTGTCAATTTGTTTTTTCTAAATTATATACTATGCATTCATTTTTGGAGAGGTCATCTAAGAATGAGATTCATGTGGTCTAGTCTATTGTTGATAGTTTGTATTGATGCCTTCATTTCAATTATTGCATCCCTCACTTCCTTCAGAGGCTCTTTTTGATTCCTGTTCAGGGTATCAGATTCTTTGTTTATTTGATTCTTCATTCCTCTCAGGCTCTCTCAAAATTCTTTTCTGAAATCCTCTATCATTTCTACTATTACAGTTCTAAATTTTCCTTCTGGCAATCTTTGCACTTCTGTGTTGGTGGGTTCTATTGTTGTGGAGTTGTGGGAGCTAATTTTTCTTTGCTGTTCTTCCTTCTCATGATTTCAGGTTTCTTAAGTTTATATCTTTGTTGCTTTTGGTAGCTCTCTCTCACTCTGTAGGTTTTCTATGTCTAATCTCTCTCCCTTTATAGTATCTTATTCTGGAGGTAGATATTTGCTACTAGGTGAACCTTAAAGGTGACTAGCCTTTACTGAATGGTTATTCTCAACTCTTTGTTTTGTGTGTTTATTACCCTTTAAATCTGACTTTGAAATCTAAGTCCATTATCCCCCCACTATTCTTCTGCCTGTAGATCATCAGTACTGGGTTGCAGTTACTCTAGGGTTCCTTCTGCCAGCTGCACTACTGAAGTTGATGGGTTCCAGGTGTTAAGGTCCAGGGACCTGTCACCTCCATAATAGGGAGTAGACTCAGAGGTGTGAGCTGGACAGTTTGTGCCCTGCAGGAGCTCAGTGCCGCTGGTGCCCCTCCCATTGCAAGCGTGCATCTTTGCTTTCTCCACTGGGCCTGTCCCTATGTCTCTCTCTGTCTACATATATGGTGGCTGTTGCCAGCATGAGACCCAGGGCCCATATCACTCTTTACTTACAGAACTGGCAGATGTCACTTTGACCTGACTCTATGCAAACACAGAATCTACATTTTCCACAGAGAATGCTGGGTTGGTCTGATTTTTCCCCAGGTACCAATGATGAGGTAGAATAGGAAAAATAAAATAATAGGCAGAAAGGAGACAAGTTGGGAGAAAAAAGGAAAATACAGTTTTAAAAAAATCTACAATACTCCTTAGCTTGCCCTGCAAGGCTTGCCCAGGACTTGCCTGAAGAGCCAAGCAATGGGTCTGTTTCACATCTAATATTTCTGAGGTGATTAGATTCTAGAGAAAGAGCTTCACCTTCCACCAGAACTCCAAAAAGTCACACCTGTTGTTACACCCCGCTGGCCACCTGACTTCATGTCTCCAAGTCTCCAAGGCTCCGGGGTCCTTGAGAGTCCTATCTCAATACCTATTGTCTAGCTTGGAGCTTTAAAGAGGAGACCGCCATCCCATGGTCCCCCACTTCCCGTCATGGGCCTGGCCACCCCCCTTCTCCAGTGGGCATAAAAAAGATTGTAAATATCTGGGCGGGGGCATGTACTCTCTCTCCCTCTGCAGCTGCTCTCTGCACCTCTCTGAGCCCCTCTCTGTCATGGCTCTCATGCCTTTGGATGGCCCACACCTTCGCTAAGCCTGTGTCCCCACCTTTCTTAAATTAAATGTAAGCCTTTATCTCTGACTGGCATGTGCTGAAATTGTTTTCTACACTGGAGCCAAGAACCAACAAGAAGTCATCCCGTCTCCCATGACACCATGACTATGTGTCCTGTAGTCAGCCCTGGAAATGCTTCAAGGGCACTGCAACCTTGGACTGTAGGTCTGTCCTGCCTGAATGTTGCTGGGGGCTGTCTGCTTATCTGTGCTTCTGCTGTGTCTTAGAGAAGCCCCCATTCTTCACCTGGGTGATCTGCAAAGTCTCAGACCCTAGAGTCTATTGCTTGCCATGTGAGTCCCAGTGGCTGCACTGGGTGGTCTCCCCCTGGGGCAGCTCATTCACTTATGGTCTTGTTGACACTGCTCTTAATCTCTGGGGAAAGGGTTGGGCTCAGTTGCTACTGCAGGTTCTAGTCAGGCCTCCAGGCACTTGGGTTTCTGTCAAGCATAGAGCGAGCTGCTGCCTGCCTTCACTGTTGATGATCTCCAGTTTCTGGACCCACAACAGGTCACTGGGCTCGCTGCTGGCAGTCTATGGAAGTCACAATGCTGGCAGCTTCCAGTGCGGCCCAGCCAAGATGGTGCCAGCCACCGCTGACGCCAGCATTCAGGTCTCTGTCGAGCGTGGAGCAAGCCGACGCTCGCTTTTGCCACCAATGCTCTGCAGGTGCTGGACTTGCAACAGGTCACTTGCTTCTTTGTTAGCAGTCTGTGAAAGCCACAATGTCTGTAGCTGCCGGCATGGCCTGGGTATGATGGCATTCACTGATGCTGCTGCCACTGTTCAAAACTCTGTCAAGCGTGGAACGAGTTGCTGCTCATTTTCATTGCTAATGTTCTGCAGCTGGACTTATAACAGGTCACTGGTTTCCTTGTTGGTGGTCTGTGGAAGCCGCCATGCTGGTAGCCACTGGTGCAGCCTGGCCAAGATGGCACCCCTGCCACTGCAGCCTCCAGTGCTGTGGCCTCTGGCGCCGTGGCCTCCGGCGCAGTCTGGGTCTCTGTGGAGCATGGAGCAAGCCACTGCTCGCCCTGGTTGCTGATGCTCTGCAGTTGCTGGATTTACAACAGGTTGTTGGCTTCCTTGCTGGTGGTCTGTGGAAGCCGGAATGCCGGGAGCTGCTGGCGCGGCCTGGCCAAGATGGTGCTGCTGCCGCTGCCACTGCTGCTTCCACTGCCACCCACAGGTTTATTTAAAGATATTTTTAAATTTTATTTTTACTTTTGGCTCAGAACATTGCAGAAAAATGTGTTCATAAATTCTAAGACCTTTAATGATATCAAATGCATTTTTAAAAACTAATGAATAATAATACAAATGACCTATAAGATTTTTCTCTCTTCCTGTCAACTTATGATTGTTCATATTAACATATATTGTTGTATGCTATCTACTCTGGTTTAAGAATTCACTAGGGATGAAACTATGGAAGTTATTTGTAGTTCCTTCCCTTGATAAGTCATCACTATGGTCATATCAATTTCTGCTATTTTAAGAGTAAATTCTTCTTTCTCTTAACTTTTGCCTAGGAATCTTGGCTTTGTTCCTAAAAGAGAATGTAATTCCCTCCTCTCCTTAACATATATTTCATCTTCTTGTATACAGTCCACATGTAGTTTCATAGTTTGTATAAAAATCCAACAATGCGAATATTTCTTTGTAAATCAGTCCTCTTGTTACTCCTTCCCATCATGCACCATGTTGCCCAAAAAGAGCCAAGGAAGTTACCAAACTATCGCCTCCTCTATCTCTTCTCATGTATTGGCATTAAGTACAACAAATGATATTCATTATCTATTTGTATTACAGAAATTTAGCAATTATTTCAAGAAGAATTTAAAACAAAACAAAACAAAAAAAAACACTGTCAACCAAAAAAGTATGGATTTTCAACTTCCAAGTTAAAAGCATGTTTGAAATGTGTGTGTGTGTGTGTGTGTGTGTGTGTGTGTGTGTGTGTAGATGAATCATGAACCATTTTTATATCACAGGACTCTAATTGCCTAGAAGAGAACAATATTAGCAAGAAGCAATTATTATACGTACTGTGTTGAAATAACCTGTACTTTTATGTACAAAGAACTACCTAATTTGGAGTATAGTTAGTGTTTAATAGTCCTTTGCACAAATCAATTAAAAAGTAAAATGGGAGTCATAGGACTAAAGACAATTGTGGAGAAGGTCAAACTGGTAAGAAAAGGAAGAAGAAGTGGACTTTGTGACAATCTTTAGAACACTGCTTCTCTGAGACTTGAATGCTTGATTCCAACTAATTTCCCACTGTCATAATAATGTACTCTCTGAGTTGAATCCCAATTTATCTGTCCTTGCTCATGCCTCTGGTATGTTTTTATCTCTAATGTATAGCTTCTTTCACTGCATTATCATTTCATGGACGTGTCCCCTTCATTCTCCCTACCAGGTCATTGCTAATGGAATGAGTCCCATGTTAAATACAACCCCATTTGTCTCCTGAAAGAATCTTGATTTTGAGTTGTTTGCCCAAGTGAAACCATGAAAAAAACACTTCAGCTCAGTTTGCATAAATTATTTTAAATAAAAAAATCTCATGAGCTCTGTATTAATAAATGTAACATAATCCAAATTGGAAATATATAACACACTCTTTCCTCCCATTAATGTGCTAATTCCATCACCAGAAACAATTAAATTTTTTTGAGTAACTTGTTCTTTATAAATCTGTCTACTTCTTCTCTGATGACTCTTTTATACAGAGTATATATGAAATATTTCTTCAGTGATGTTTTCTAATATTTGATTTATAATTAAAAGTAATAATTCATCAAATGTTGGAATTTCTATCCTAAGCCATGAAGGTCAACATTAATTATAACACTAATAAGTATAGATTAATGCAAATGTAATATCCAATATCACTTATTTCATTTTAAAGTATGTTTTCAAATATTTAAGAACCACACTGCACTTTTAGATCTATGTTTTTTGACAACATCATCCTCTGAGCTAGCTGAATATGTGAAGCTCTGCTCTGGATTCCAAATTGTGAGAAAGTGGTATTAGACTATGATTTGTCACATATTTACATTTCTACATATGTACATGATAGATGCATGGTAAATTTTGTTGACTTTTCCTATCTCACTTTGTATGGATTTTAATAAAATATATGCTTTATAAATCTTCTTCTTATATTCTCATTTCGTGTGTTGATTATGGGGAATCAGTACTTAAAAATCCCTGCATAGTATTTAAAACTCCTGAGACTAATATGGACTTAGGAGAAATAGTAAAAATACCAAACCATTTATGATTTTTATTTCATGTTTGTAAGTAAAAATATGTTAATTTTGTAAATATGCATGTTGTATGATTTCAGTAAGGGAGCTGAACAGGAAGAGTAAGCAAACCTTTGGCTTGGAATTCAAATATGCTTATTTTTTTTTAAAATATGTGTGTTTCTACCAAAAAAAAAAAAGAAAGAAAAGCACTTGTCCACCAATGCCTAAACTAAAGTAAGAAATGTTTGCAACTAGAGATCACTATTCAACTTTCATTTCTTCCACAAGAGAAATATTTAAAGAAATTAAAATATTCTCTCCCCTTTATCAGTTTTGAGATTGTTCATGGTACAGATCAGCTATGGACTCTGAAAGGAATAGGGTGAGATCTCAGCAGGCCTCTTTCTGCATCACCTCTGGGACTCAAGACTATTCAGGCCATTGAGACAGAAGCTGGAGTGAATACTGGGAGAGCCCAAATAGTATTAGCTACTGGAACTGATTAAGTGTAAAAAGAAAGAGACCTACGGAGAACTGAAGGACCTAAGGAGCTCTTTCCCAGGAAGGAGTGACAACACTACTTCATGGTAAAATATTTATGTAATTTGGTTAAATATAATTTATAAAATTTGTTTTTTAAAATGGATATAAATTTTAAGTTATGTAATACATATCTTCAATCAATGAACAAATATATAATGAGTATCCACTGGAAAAAAAATTCTATGTGATAGGCATTGTGGGATAGTTCAAGTCTATATGGCCTTCAAAATTCCTGCCCCCTGGTGTAAACATCTCATATAATCCTTTTCTTGAATGTGAGCAGAATATGTGGCTATAATGCTCTATCACTCTAGGGATTCTGCATATGTAATGATGTTAATAAGTTGACTTTGAATTAATTGAAGTTAATCAAAGTTAACTCCCTGGGCCAACAGGCAAGGAGTAGATATACAGAGGGGAATTTTGGAAAGGAGATGGCAGAGGAATGCTTCTATTGGCATAGAAATAGCACAGGGTGCTCCAAACCTAGGGAATTCTACCAGAGATAAAAGGGCAGCTTGTGGAGAAGCAAACAGGTTGGACCTCACTGGGCCCCATGGCACTTTAGGAACATCAGCAACAGGCCTACTTTAGGTATTTCCTGAAAGTAACTCTACAGATGTGACAAACACCTGTGCACTTTAATATCCATCCCAAAGCTCATTTGACCCCACCTTGCTCTCCTCTCTATGTTCATCTGACTCCTCTATAGTCAACAGTCTGAATACATATAGAACATACTTGATTCTGTCCCTAGCCTACTGTGCATTTTTTACTTCCCTATATTTGCAAATATTGTTTAGCTCATTTTTAGTATTTTTGGCCTCTCAGTCTGTATTGACAAGAAGCTTCCATCAGACAGAGAGAATATCTCTATCATAGTGTTAATCATACTGTTTTGTTGCTCTCACTACTACTATGGCCTCTTTGAGTTAATGCAATATGTCTTTAATCCCTGCACCTTTAGTCTACCATACATCCTCTGACACATATTTAATGAATAAGATCTGCTTTTATGAATGAATTGGCATGAAGCACATGTTTCCCTGTCCTGGTAACCATAAGCATCCATTTTTAAAAGCAGTTGGAATCACTGCACCATCTCCCATTCAGTGGCTCTTTTCCTAGAATTTAAAGTCACAGAGGTGTGTGTGTGTGTGTGTGTGTGTGTGTGTGTGTGTGTTACTGGGATTGAACCTAGGAATGTTCTACCTCTGAGCTATATCCCCAGCCCTTTTAGTTTTTTTGTTTTGAAACCAGGTCTCGCTAGGTTGCTGTGAGTCTTGCTAAATTACTGAGTCTGGTCTCATACCTGAGATCCTCTTGTCTCAGTCTCTTAAGTACTGGGATTACAGGTATGTGCCACCATGCCTGGCTAGGACACACATATTTTATAAAGATCTCTAAAGAAGCAGGTGGCAGGATCCAACAGAGGTCTGAGAAAGAAGGGAGTCAGAACCACACAGTTACTGAAAGGTGGGTCAACATGGTGTGACTAGAGCAAATGAGGCTAAAGGCAAATGCAAAGGCTAGAGTAAAAGATAAGCCAAAAATGCTGCAAAGGGAGTGGGATGTGGTGGTGCACACCTGCAATCCCAGGACTTAGGAGGCTGAGACAGGAGATTGCAGGTTCAAGGATAGCCTCAGAAACATAGCGAGATTCTCAGCAACCTAGCAAGACCCTATTTCAAAAAGAAAAAAATGGGTTAGGGGTGTAGCTCAGAGGTAGAATGTCCCTAGGTTCAATCCCAAGTACCACAAAAAAAAAGAAAAAAGAAAAAAATGCTGCAGAGGGTTTTTTCTTCTAATTTTGCATTTTCTCCAGCATATGAACATGAAGCATAAAGTACTAGGAATGGTACATGGAAACTTTGGTAGATCTCTCTATTTAAGTGCAATCCTACTGCTAAAACAGACTCTATTTTGATATATGACAGTATCTTCTGGTCCCCTTTTCCCTTGTTCTTCATTACGGAGTACATTTTCAGGATAATAGGATGTATCTCTTTTAGTAGCACATCTGTTCCTCCTCCATCGTCTTCACTTGAAATCATAATTTCCTCTTTGGGAATGTACAATTGGTGGCAAGTAGAGATGATTATGATGTAATAAACAGAAACGATGACTTCAGGTGGGTAATAATAGTTAAGAAACCAAGGATTTTTGCTTCTAAGTAAATTCCCTTGCTGATTAAAATGAAGAAAAAAGGAAACTAAAAAAGGCATAATGTGGAGCAGAATGGCCCCAGAATTGAAAGCTTTCTCCATCAGAGTTTCTCTGATCTGAGGTCGCTGTTCTTTATGGCTTATGTCACAGCTGTTGTGGCTCAATTCATTTATTATTGTCACATATTCATAATGCATATACATACTTAAGTATATTTTAAATCACTTGCTGTTCACTATTACATAATATGAAGAGTAGAAACTTTGGAAGAGAGTTGGATTGGCTTTTATCTAAAGACTCTGTCTTGTGACTTTGGACATATTACTTAAATCATTTTGACTTGTACTGCCTTCTTCAGTAAAACTTCAGATAAAAAAAACACTTCTTTTGTTCTGAAATTTTAGATAATATTTTCAAAATGCCTACAAACACGTCTGGCCCATGGAATATAAAGCAGTGATTATTTTTCTTCTATGAAAAATCATCTCAGATCTCACATGACAGCTCTGTGTCTTAATCATGTTATTTTTGCCAGTGTTTGTTTTGGGTCCCTCAGTTCTGATTCTACCTCTTCCCTATCAGCCCAGGCAATCCAGCGTCCACTTTCTTACCTATGTATACATATCTTCCCAAAGATTGGCTCCTATGCAACTGAATTTATACAAAATAGTATCTTAAAAGCTGGAAAAACTGATAAATTTATCATAAGTTAAAATAACTCATACAGAATCTTAGTTTTGACTTAAGTTATATTTGTTATTATGTTTCTGAAAGAAAGGAGGGAAGGGGGGAAAGAGGAAGGGAAGGAGGGAGGGTGGGAAGGAAGGAAGGTAGGCATGAAGGAATCACTGCTAATCTCACTAACATGTATGAGGGGTGGGAGGCAGAGGGAAATGTGCATATGCATGTTTGTATCACTTTGAACCTCACTACGATGTACAATTACAATGCACCAATAAAAGTATATTTATTTTTTGGTGGCACTGGGGATTGAACACAGGGGCATTCTACCACTGAGCTACACCCCCAGCCCTATTTTATTTTTTATTTTGAAACAGGACCTCGCTAAATTTCTGAGAGTCTTGCTAAGTTGCTGAGGCTGCCCTTGAACCAACTATCCTCCTGTCTCAGCCTCCAAGTACTAGGATTACAGGGGTGTACCACCACGTCTGGACCAATCAAAGTATAGTTAAAAAAAGAAAGTCAGACAAAATTTGGTATAAATTCATTGTGCTTAAAGTTTTTTATGATTATAAATAACAATAAAAAATTAACAAATTAATGACAAATATCCTACCATGTTAAAAATATCAAAAGTAAATATTATCCTGTCTTCTAATACCTATACATTAATTCTGCTTATTGTTTTTCATTTGAGTGCTTGTTCAGTCTTAGGAAAATGAGTTATAAGATTTATACTCTTTTGTGATTTTTCTTCTTTGCTGGACATTATGTTACTATGTTATAATTGAGGAGAGTGACCAGTAGAATAGTGAAAGCGGATAAGGGGAAGGAGTTGGGAAGAGAAAAGGAAGAACCGATGAAAGAAACAGTTCAAATGCTGCTGTGCCCATGTAGGAAGGCATCACTACCAATCTCACTATTATGCCTGGAGTGGGACCTGAAGGGAAGCTCACCAAGACTTGTGTGCATGTTTCTTTGTATGCCTTTGAACCTCACTGTGATGTCTAATTACAATGCACCAATAAAAGTATAAAAAAGAAATATACTGTACCTCATAATCAAAAAATTTTATAAATGCTTAAGGAGATAATACTATATAGATGCATCAGATTATCACATTATACCCCATAGATATGTTTAATTACAAGTATAATAAAATAAAATTTAACTTAAAAATTATATTTATAAAAGACAGTAGCTGTCTAATCAACAGGAACTTTATTCTTCATATACACACATGTCCTTGCCTTTTGTGGCTTTCATTACCCTTGAGTATTACTACATAGAACTGTTTTATTTTGTCTTTAATATAATAATTTACAAACTGAAACAATGTCTCATCATTTGATTAACATTAAATCATTAATGAACAGACATATGATATGTCAATATCATTATTATAAAAACTATGGAGTTGGGCTATGACAGCATATAATGGAAATGAGTGTTCAACTTTTTTTAAATTAAAAGTTTGGATAATAGTATCAAAAATTGCCTACAGATTTAATGTATTCCTTATTAAAATAAGAATGACATTCTTCACAGAACTAGAATAAACATTCCTAAAATTCATATGGAAGAACAAAAGACCCAGAATAGCTAAAGCAATCCTGAGCAATAAGAGCAATGCTAGATGGCATCACAACACCTGACTTCAAATTATACTACAGAGATATACTTACAAAAAAGAATGGTATCGGCATAAAAACAGACAGACACGTAGACCAATGGACTAGAATAGAAGATATAGAGACAAATCCACACAGTTACAGCTGGCTGATCCTTGGCAAAGGTGTCGGAAACGAACCTTGGAGAAAAGAATCTTTTCCATAAATAGTGCTGAGAAAACTGGATATTCATATGTAGAAGAAGGAAACTAGATCCCTATCTCTCCTGCTGCACAAAAGTGAACTCAAGGTGGTTCGAAGAATTCGATTCAGTAATTAGACTAAAACATTTGCAACTGCTGGAAGAAAATATAGGGTCAATATAGGCAAAGGTGGTGACTTTCTCAGTGAAAACTCAGGAAATAAGAAAAAGAATCAATAGGTGGGATTGCATAAAATTAAAAAAAAAAGCTTCTGTCCAGCTAAAGAAACAAGAGCATGAAGAAAGAGCCTACAGAACTCAAGGAAATATTTACTAGTTACTTTTATGACAGAGGATTAATATCTAGAATATATAAAGAACTCAAAAACTTACCACCAAAAAAGAACCAACCAACCAATCAATAAATGGGCAATCAAACTAAACAGACATTCCTCATAAGAGGAAATACAAATGACCAACAAATGTATGAAAAAAATGTTAAACATCTTTAGCAATCAGGGAAATGCAAAGCAAAACGACACTGGGATTTCATCTTACCCTAGTTATAATGGCAATCATCAAGAATACAAATAATAAATGCTGGCAAGGATGCTGGGAAAAAGGAACTCTGAGACTGCAAATTAGTATAACCACTGTGGTGGTTTCTCAAAAGATTAGGCATGTAACCACTATTTAAGCCAGCTATACCACTCCTAGGTATTCGAAAGAACTAAAGTTAGCATGCTATAGTGGTACTTGAATGCCCATGATTATAGCAGCACAATTCACAATAGCCAAGTTATGGAGCCAACCTAGGTGTCCTTCAACAGAAATAGACAAAGGAAATGTGTTTTACTGAGCCATAAAGAAGAACAAAATTATGTCATTTGCTGGTAAATGAATGGAACTGGAGAACATCATGCTGAGTTAAATAAGGCTGACTCAGAAAGTCAAATGATCCTATGTTTACTCTCATATGTGGGATCTAAGGAGAACAAAGGAAAAGGGACCTCATGCAAATGGAAGCTAGAAGTGGATGGGGGAGGGCAGGGGGATGGGGCTGGGAAAGAAAGGTACTGGGGAATGAAATTGACCAAATCATGTTATGTGTGGCATAATTCCATGTTTCTGTATCATTGTAATGCACCAATTATATAATTATATATATATATATATATATATATATATATATATATATATATAATGGAAAAACTAGAATTTACTATGTAACTCGTGCTCATAGTCCACAACAGAGTGTTTAGAAATTTTTGATAAATGCTCATAATTTCTTCTTAATATCTAAGCTCATCCTTTCTACAATTTTGAAAGGGAAGTGAACCAAACCAAGTGGATCCTCACTTGTATTGACTGATTTAAAAATACTAGGCATACAAACACATGTTAATATTCAATAATACAGAAAAGTTAGCTTACAGTATGTGTTTAAACTAACCCTTACAGTGATAAGCAAAAGGTAGAAAATAAAACTTATCTTCCAATTGTAGAATCAATCATTTTATTTGGTTTGTAAAGACTCCTTCAGGAATAGGGTCACGTTGTTTTGTTGCATCCAGAAATAGTTTAGTATCTAAAATAAATAAATGATTTCCCTTGTGATGGTATTGGATACAAAGTACACAGCTCATTGAGCACCCATATAATCTTACAGAATGATCGAATTATGATTTTTCTTTCTGTAAGCCTCTTATATGTCATAAAGCTTCAGCCATTCAGTAAGTTTGGGATTTTAGCATCTGACTCAAGAGTTTTTATCAGTTTCTATTTAATTTAGTTCAAGTCCATATAAAACTGGCATTTTAAAAATGTTTTTATTCTTATCGGTGAAAACCACTCTTAAAAAGATACTTTTAGATAAGCATTGTTGTATAAGCAAAGGTAACCACATGCTACAATAGCATCAAATACAAAATCTAGCTAAGTCAAGACACAGCAGGTTCCCTAATGGTCTCAAATGAGCAGGCTAGACTGTGTCTTCTGTACCATACTGTGGTCAGTTCTACTGAAGCAACTCGCTGATTTAGTTCCAATTTGGAACTTGGAGCATCTTATTAGTGGGGAAGACAAGTGTGTATTAAAGGTCATGTGGGTACACAGGAATGTAATTTTCTTATGTATTCTTTCTTCTTCCTCCTGTCCAGTAGGTGTGAAAGCAGGAAGCTATTCTAGGGCCTCATTGGCTGGAAGTTTGGGATAGCCTGGAGCTACTTTTTGGCTCTTCTGTTTATGCTGAAATCAGTGAGATAGTTTGATGGTCCATCTTTAAATGTTCTAGTTTTTCTCATTGCACTGTAGCTTAGTAATCAATCAGTCTCTCAGAGATGGCTTGTGGCATGATTTAGATGTCCTTGCCGAGTCCTAGGTCTCCTGATCATAAGACAGTATTGAAATCATGAAGATCATTGGGTGTTACTTTAGACTTAGGATTAAATATGAATCTAGTATTCATATATGTATTATTTATCAAATATAATTCATATATATTTACATATTATAAATATATATGTATATTGCTCTAAACATTAATTGTAGTAAAATTTATCATAGACTATAGATTGATATTTATATACCAGTTTTTAGTAACAATTCTGTTTTTCCATAATTCCACTTTGGAACATTTGTTCATGATATTATGGACTAAAACCTAGGCCTGGACAACTGGGCTCTGGTTTGAAATGTGCTGATCACTCACTGAATGAGTCAGCCTTTCCATCTGCAAAATGGAAAGGATATTTGATCAGACACCTCACTAAATTACAGTATCATTCATCAATCGTTCATTCCATAACAATTATGTATATTGATTATGCATTTGTATTATGATTTGTATTATGCATCATTATTATGAATTAGTGATTTAGTAATTAAAAATAGAAAAAGTCTCTGCTTTAAAAGAACATAAAGGTGGAAGGAAGATGGCGAAATAGAGGGAGCTAGCAGGATTCAGTTGCTCTGAGACTTGGAACTCAATCACTAGAAAGACTGCTTCTTGACAAGGGAAGAAAAGCACTGAAAAACTCAGCAAAACCACAAAAGTTGAAAAGCAGCAGAATCAGAACCAGAAGAAAGAGCAGAGGACTGTAAAGAGCTCTACAAGTCTCACCTGGTTAACAGAGAGTGACAGCGGTGGCACAATTGTGGCTAGGCCATGCTGGGGCTGGTGGCTGCTGGCACCCCAGCTCCCAGAGACCTCCAGCATGGAAAGAGTGGATTGCTGTGAGGCCAATGACTAAATACCACCATTGAAAGTGGTTGGCATTTTGCTCTATGCTTGACAGAAACCCAGCTGACCAGACAATCCACCAGGACCCTGCGGCTGTGGCTGAACCCATCTCTTCCAGCAGCAATCTGGAGTGGCACTCATCAAGATCATAAGTTAACAAGCCATCCCAGAGGGAGACTACCTGCATAGCCACAGGGACTTGCATGGCAAGGAAATAGACTACAGAGATCTGAGACTTTGCAAATCACCCCTGTGGAGGTGGCAGAGGGGGATACTGTGGGACACAGCATAAACATGAATTAGCAGATACATTCCCCTAGAGGCATTCAGGCAGGAGGGACCTGCATTACCTGGGACTAAAAGACTGAGCCACCCAAGCCCCAGGATTAGAATTGAACAATCTCTCCCTGCAAGACCTTGGGCCTTGGGTGGAGAGCAGTGGCAGCGTCATCTTGCCAGGTTGCTCCTCAAGCCTGGGAGGCCAGCGGCCTGGCAGGCTTTCCATTGATCATAGCTACAGGTTGGGAACTCAACTCACTCCACCAGCAGAGTTTGTGCCTGGCATGCATGCATGCTAGTGACTGACAGTACCTCACATGATCTTAACAAGCAGATCGGGGCAGTGTCCCAGGGGCCATCAAAGCTCAATGAGCTGGGCCACAAGCTCAGAATACAGCTTTTGGTGGCTTTGCTGAGCCTAAGTCTACTGGCCACAGAGGCCGGAGGTCAGTGTTCTGCAGTATCACAGGCTCACAATCAGCAAAACAGCAGTGGTGTCTGTGGGGCACTAAATCCCAAGCAGCAGGCTGCAGGCTTTGAACAGGATATCATAGTCTCTGGCCTGGCCCAGCAGAGTTTGGGCCTGGAGAGCATGGTGGCCTGCAACCAATCAGAGACTCCTGTTTGCCTGCATTAAGAACTATATCTAGTTAAAGAGGCTCTGGGGACAAACTCAAAAGATTGATTAGATGAGTCCAATTGGTAGAGGCAAATATATACCCCCAGCATAGACTTTATTATAAAGTGTTAACAAATAGACACAGGACTTACACACAAAGAGGAAGATGATGCAAAGAAAACAGAAACACAAAACTGAGAACACTGAAAATATGAGAATGAGGAACAGCAAGGAAACAATAAACTCCTGCAACTCAACAACAAGGGAGATTACCAATACTGATCTGCAGGAAATGCAAGAAGGAGAATTTTGAAGTTTGATCTTCAGTATGATGAAATTCTCAAAGAGAGTGTACAGGAAATGAAGGAGGAAATTGAGGCTCTAAGAAAGAACCAGAAAGAGGCTTTGAATGAAATGAAGGAGTCAATAAATGAATTCAAGACTGCAATAGGAAACCCACTCTGGCAGGCTAGACTACATGGAAAACAGGGTATCACTCTTGGAAGATAGTTCATTCAAAACTGAAAACACAGTCGACAATATACAGAAGACATTACAACAACACAATATAAACATCCAAGTTATATGGGGCAATATAAAATGTCCTAACTTGCAGATAAAAGGTCTTGAAGAAGGCGTAGAAGCACAAACCAAGGGTATCAGAAACCTCTTCAGAGAAATAATTTCAGAGAGTTTTCCAAACATAGAAAAAGATGAGGACATCCGCATACAGGAGACATACAGAACACGGGTAAGACAAGATCACAGACCACCCCATGCCACGTAATAATCAAAATGACTAACACAGAGGCCAAGGAAAAAAGCTTAAAAGCAGTGAGAACAAAAGAATGGGTGACATTCAGGGGTAAAACAATAAAAATTACCCCAGACTTCTCAACCTAAGTCAAGAATGCCAGGAGGGAGTAGTATGATGTATTACAGACCCTGGAAGAAAACTAACTTCCAAATAAGACTGCTATATCCAGCAAAGATATCATTCAAAATTGATGGAGAAATTAAAACATTCCAAGACAAGCAGAAACTTAAAGAATTCATGACTACCAAGCCAGCACTAGAGAAAATACTAATAGAAATGAAAAACTAATAGGAATAAAACACAAAAAAGGAAAAAAGATAAAAATTCCAGAACCAGAGAAGAAAACTCTACCATGTGGGCATCTAAGCAAAGGAGAAATAACACTACATCAAATGGAAAACAGAAATCAAAATGATAGGAAGCAATAATCATATTTCAATAATAACACTGAATGTGAAAGGTCTTAACTCCCTAATTAACAAACATAGACTGGCAGTGTGGGTTAAAAGACATAATCCAATTATATGCTGCTTGCAAGAAACTCACATTGCAGCCAAAGATATTCATATGCTAAAGGAAAAGGATGGAAAAAGACATACCATGCAAATGGAGACTGAAAATAAGCAGAGGTAGCAACACTCATATCTGACAAAACAGACTAAACATATGAGAAGAGACAAAGCAGATCACTTCTTATTAATAAAAGGAACAACCCAATAAGAATATGTAATTATAGTAAACATTTATGCCCCAAATGTGCGTGCACTCAATTTTGTTAAACAAAGTCTTCAGGACATCAGGTCTCAAATAGACCCAAATACAATAATATTGGAAGACTTCAACACATCACTCACACCACTAGATTAATCTTCCAGACAGTTGCTCATAGAACCTTTTTCCAAATAGACCACATTCTGGGCCACAAAGCAAGTATGAGCAAATTCAAAAGATGTAATATAATTCCCTACAGCTTCTCAGATCACAATGGAATGAAAGTAGAAAACAATAGGAAGACCAAAAGAAATTGCATAAATACATGGAGACTGAATGATACAGTCTTGAATTAGGAGTGGATGAGAAAATAAATAAGAGGATAAATATAAAAAATTCCTGGAATTAAATCAAAATAGAGACACGATGTACCAAAATCTATGGGACATTTGGAAGGTGATATCAAGAGGAAAATTTATAGCACTGAGTGCCCACATAAGAAAAACAGGAAGTCACCAAATAAACAACCCAATGACACACCTGGAAGACCTGGAAAAACAGGAACAGTCTAATCCCAAAGCCAGTAGTAGGCAGGAGATAATTAAAATCAGAGCAGAAATCAATTAAATAGAATATAAAAAATACAAAGGATTAACAAAACAAAAAGCTGGTTCTTTGAAAAGATTAACAAGATTGACAAACCCCTAGCCAAATCTAACCAAAAGAAATAGAGAATCAACCCAAATTATTAAAATCAGAAATGAAAAAGGAGTCATCACCGCAGACAGTGGGAAAATTCAGAGGATCCTCAGAAATTACTTTGAAAACTTATATTCCAATAAACTGGAAAACATAGGAGAAATTGACAGATTTCTAGGCATGTACAACCTACCTAAATTGAACCAAGAGGATACAGAAAACCTAAATTGACCAATAGAAAGCAAAAATATAGAAAGAAAAGCCCAAGTCCAGATGGATTTCCAGTTGAATTCTACAAAACCTTTACAGAAAAACTAAACCCAATACTTCACAAGTTATTCCGTGAAATTGAAAGAGATGGAATTCTTCCAAATTCCTTCTAAGAGGCCAGAATCACATTAATGCCAATAGCCAATAAGATACCTCAAGAAAAGAAAATTACAGACCAATATCATTGACGAACATAGATGCTAAAATTCTAAACAAAATACTAGCCATGCACATTCAAAACCACATCAAGAAAATTGTATACCATGACCAATTTGGTTTCATCCTAGGAATGCAAGGCTGGTTCAACATACACAAATCAGTACATGTTATTCACCATATAAATAGAACTAAGAACAAAAATCTCATGATCATCTCAATAGATGCTGAAAAAGCATTTGACAAAATCCAACACCCATGCATGTTAAAAACACTGCAGAAAATCTGAATAGAAGGAACATATCTTAACATCATTAAGGCAATATACAGTAAACCCAAAGCCAACATCATATTGAATGGGGAAAAACTGCAGGAATTCCCTTTAAAATAGGAACAAGACAAGGATGCCCACTATCATGACTCTTTTTTTAATATCGTCTATGAGACTCTTACCAAAGCAATAATACAAGAGAAGGATATCAAAGGAATTCAAATAGGAAAAGAGGAACTGAAATTATATCTATTCACAGATGATATGATCCTGTATCTAGAAGACCCAAAAACTCAACTAAAAGACTACTACAGCTGATTAACAAATTCAGCAAAGTAACAGGATACAGAATCAACCTAAAAAAATCAGTAGCTTTTTATCTATGCCAACCATGAATACACAGAGAAAGAAATTCAGAAAACAATTCCATTCACAATAACCTCAAAACTAATAAAATACCTAGGAACAAACCTAACCAAGGAGGAAAAGACCTCTACAATGAAAATTATAGAACACTAAAGAAAGAAATTGAAGATGTTAGAAAATGGAAAGAACCCCCTTGCTCTTGGATAGGCAGAATAAATATTATCAAAATGGCCACTCTCCCAAAGGTGATTTACAGAGTCAATGCAATCTCCATCAAAGTACCAATGTCATTCTTCATAGACCTAGAAAAATCAGTTATAAATTTCATACGGAGAAACAAAATACCCAGAACAGCCAAAGCAATTCTTAGCAATAAGAACGATGCAGGAGGCATCATAATTCCTGAATTCAAATTATACTGCAGAGCTATAGTAATAAGAGAGCATGATATTGGCACAAAAACAGACACGTAGACCAATGGAACAGAAGATACAGAAAAAAATCCACACACTTAGAGCCAATTGATTTTCGACAAAGGTGCCAGACACATAAGTTGGAGAAAAGACAGCCTTTTCAACAAATGGTGCTGGGAAAACTGGTTATCCTTTGTACAAAAATGGAACTCAATCCTTACCTCTCACCCTGCACCAGAATCAACTTGAGATGGATCAAAGACCTGGAAGTTAGACCAGAGACTGTGATGCTACTAGAGGAGAATATAGGTTCAGCACTCCAACATATAGACACAGGTAGAAACTTCCTCAACAAGACCTCCATAGCTCAGGAAATTAAAACAGGAATTAATAAGCGGGATGGAATTAAACTAAAAAGTTTCTGCACATCAAAAGAAACCATAAAGCCGGGCGTGGTGGCACACGCTTGTAATCCCAGTACTTTGGGAGGCAGAGACCGGAGGATCTGGACTCGCGGTCAGCCTCAGCTCTCTCTCTCTCTCTCTCTCTCTCTCTCTCTCTCTACTTATTGAGGCCCTCCACAACTTAGTGATACCCGGTTTCAAAATAAAGTATAAGAAAATAGGGCTGGGGGTATAGCGCGGAGGTAGAACGCCCCAGGTTCAATCCCCAGTACCGCAAAAAAAAAAAAAAAAAAAAAAAAAAAAAAAAAAAAAA
>PVJS01015550.1:0-38738 GCA_004027185.1 Glis glis
GGGGAGGGAGGGGAGGGAGGGGAGGGACCAACCAACCATAAAGCCCAGTAGTTAACTGGACCCACCTCTTTAGCTGGTGGATTAAGAAGCATCTATTGTCACTTCACCTGCTGTTCAGAGGCTCAATTCCCACTCAATACAGATTCTCTCTACCACACATACTACTCACCCTGGGGGAATTCTGCTAATTACAAATTTCTACATCTTGTTTTTTTTTATTTTTAAATTTTTATTTGTTTGTTTGTTTATTGCAGTACTGGGGATTGAACCCAGGGGCATTCTACCTCCAAGTTACATCCCCAGTCCCATTTTTTAATTCTTTATTTTGAAACAGGGTCTCACTAACTTGCAGAGGGCCTCACTAAGTAGCTGAGGCTGTCTGCGAACCTGCAGTCCTCTATCTCAGCCTCCCAAGTACTGGGATTACAAGCGTGCACCACCATGCCTAGTTCTTGTTATATTTATAAATGATATTTATGCTCTTTATATATGATATCCAGCTCTGAACAAAGCCACATATTTTCCCCCACATAACCTCTGCCACTTAAATATTTAAAACACTTATTTTTTATGTTTTTATTGGTGCATTGTAGTCTCATATCACAATGAGTATCAGCTTGGTGTTAACATACATGCACACAGCTCTTAGTGTCCCTCCCCCCCCCGCCTCCCCCCACCTCCCCCGACAGTAAAGTCAGCATGGTACTGGCACAAAAACAGACACATAGACCAGTGGAATAGAATAGAAGATACAGAAACAAGTCCACAAACCTATAGCCAATTGATTTTTGACAAAGGTGCCAAACACATACGTTGGAGAAAGGACGGTCTTTTCAACAAATGGTGCTGGGAAAACTGGTTATCTACCTGTAGAAAAATGGAGCTGAATCCTTACCTCTCACCCTGCACAAGAGTCAACTCGAGATGGATCAAAGACCTGGAAGTCAGACCAGAGACTGTGAAATTATTAGAAGAAGCCATAGGTCCAACACTCCATCATATAGGCACAGGTAGAAACTTTCTCAACAAGACCTCCAAAGCACAGGAAATTAAAACAAGAATTAATAAGTGGGATAGCATTAAACTACAAAGCTTCTGCTCATCAAAGGAAAACCATCAAGAGCTTAAAGAGAAAGCCTACGGAATGGGAAAAGATCTTTGCAAGCTATCCCTCTGACAGAGGTCTAATATCTAGGATATACAAAGAGCTTAAAAGACTTTACACTAAGAAAACAAACAATCCGATCAAGAAGTGGGCAACTGAAATGAATAGACACTTCACGTAAGAAGAGATACAAATGGCCAATAGATACATGAAAAAATGTTCAATATCATTAGCAATCAGGGAGATGCAAATTAAAACACTTCTTATAAAGTAGCAGCCTGACATCCTAAGTTTTTAAACATGTTATAAATTGTATTTTTACTTGATCTTGTACTATGATTAACACAGGGCAGTATCAGACATATTTTTCAAGGGATAGCATATACTAACTCCTTTTGGTGAGTTTCCATCCAATGACTCTGTTTCTGAAACTCGATTGACTGATTCACGGGTAAAACTGATGGACCTGGATAATTTTTCGTCTCTTTCCCCAGAATCATCCACGCTGCTTCTTCTTGGACTTCTGTAAGAAAAACATCATTATAGAACTATAAGTCACCTCCACCAATAAGTAATTCAGTCTCTGAGTCTGAGGTCCTCTCATCTATAAATCATTTTAACAACAAATGAATTATTGTGATGGAGCAAATAAGCCTCTGCTTAGAACAAGGCTACCTTCTTAAATCACATGCAAACTGACTTTATTCCTGAAAATGAATTGGATATGCTCATATGAGATCCTATAAATGTCAGAAACCACTAAAAAAACTAACATAGTACAAGTGGCCACAAAAGCAGCTAATCGAATGTATATTGACTGTTTAAATTTCAGTTGTGGACAACTACGAAGCTTCGAAAGGAACAGGAAAGATGTCTGAGTTGGATGCCAGTCAGCACCAGAAGGCAGTCTTTACATCCCTTTCCTTCTGACTCAGGCCCCGCCGAGATGGCAAAGCTCCTGCTGTCTGAACAGAGCCCAACATTCAGTCCTGCCCCCTCCTGGCTCTTCTCAACCCAAAGATCAAGATGTAAGAAATAGCTTTCAAATGATCATAGGGCCAAGACTACAATAAATGTTCTAGGATCTGCTCTCCCTTTCACAGAGCGCAGCGGTGGAGGGGGAGGAAAGCTATTAAATATAAAAAGGAATACAACTGATCTAATTTCCAGTGCTCAGCCTTATCAGGCAACTATTATCCCCATATAATACTTGCCATGTATACTTAAAGCTTTTCTCCTAAAATAAAGTAGTAGCCTAACATCTTATACAATATTATCCTGAGGAAGGAACAAGGTGTATTCCAACCCTATTTTATTCTGCCCAAATAATACTTAGGTTTGCTACCAAGTCACTCCTGGCTAGGCAGAATGGCAGAGCTCAGAGGGAACCAAACAAGAAAAATGGATCCTTGGGAGTTAGGGTTAGATAAGGATGGAGGGGGCATGGAGAAATAAAGAGAGAGAAAAGGAGGGTGGAGAAACCAAGAATGAAGAGAAAGTACAGAAAAGCTGAGGAAATAAAGGTTTGAAACAGATAATACTTCTTTTAGAGACTGGAACAATGGTTAAAAGAGGAGAACAGGGAATAAGGATCCTGCCACATATTTTCTTAGAAAACAATCACCAGAAGAAAATAACAGCTTTGCTGGTGACCTTCAAAAGCTGATTCTAAAAGTACATGAAACACCTGGTCAAAAATATTTATTATTTTTTCCCTTCAAAGACTAGAAACTTCCAAGTTGGCAGGGATCCTGAAGGTCATTTAGTTCAATGGCCTCATTTCATGGATGAGTAAACTGAGGATCAGAAAGGTGAAAAGATTTGCCTAAGGTTGCTCAGCTGCCTGGTGGCCTAGATTAGAATCCAGATCTTGTTCACCACAATCCAAGGCTCTTTGCATTGGATCAGTGGCTTTTCTACCCAGCTTCAGTACCTGAGAGAGACTAGTAACCTTTACAGAGAGAGTGCCACAGTGGAAATTTTTAACTTTACAGAAAACTAATAAAATATGTATGTGCAACCATGTAAAAAAGATTATAAAATATTGATGCTAAACAGAAGCAATATAAATAGGATCAGCATAACTAGAAGACTATCTAGAGGACTAGAATTTTTGTACACACACTGAGACTTTCAAAATACTTCCATTTTAAGATTTATATGCTATAGATTTTTTAATAACAGCTTTAGTAAGATACAATTAACACACCATAAAATTCACCCCACTTAAAGTATACAATTCTGTTGTTTACAGAGTTGTGCGACCATCACCACTACCTAATTTTAGAACATTTCCTCACCCCCAAAAGTAACCATGTACCCATTAGGAGTCATTCCCATTCTCCCTCTCAGCTCCTGACAACTACTAATCTACTTTCTCTAGGACTTTCTCTGTGGATTTGATTCCATTTCATATATGTGGAATCATACAACATATGGTCTTTTGTTACTGGCTTCTTTCACTTAACGTAATTTTTGCTATAGAATTTTAATGTATTAACCTTATTTGTCTTTATTGCTATGGCCTTAATTTAACCATTGGACAAAATGAATTTTCACTTGTTCAGGTTAATAAAAAGGTCTACTCATCCAGACATACTGGTGCACCCATATAATCTCAGCTACCCAGGAAGCCGAGGAAGGAAGATCACAACTTCAAGGCCAGTCTGGGCAACTCGGAGAGACCCTGTCTCAAAATAAAAGATTAAAAGGACTGGGGGTGGAATTCAGTGGCAGAGAGCCCCTGGGTTCAATCCCCAGAACCATTAAAAAAAAGTCCACTCTTCTAAATGAATCCTTATCTGTCAAAAATAATCTTTGTCTACTCTTAATTTCTTTATCGCATTATCTATTACCCTTTATGGCCCTTATCGTGTGTTATAATTATTTGCATTCCCTCAGTACTATATGCTCCTCTTATTGACATACTCCACGTTCACTGAGTGCCAACCACACACCACATACCATTCTAGGGAATCATTGAGAAAAAGTCATTATTATCATCGTATCCCTCAAAACATCTACCATCCAATTCCACTTACTGTCATTTATAAACTCAGAGCTTTCACCAGGTACTTCTCCAGATCCCTGACAAAAGGCTTACTAAAACTAAACTTTAAGCAAATTCTAGGCGACATAGTTAACATTTCCTCCTATGCCCCGTACTTGCTTACCTACTTAGCAAACTCTTCTCTGTGCCCACCTTTCCCCCATTCTACCACAGAGAACAGAGGCCAGCTGCACCCAGAGATGAACCGAAAATCAGAATCAGTGGAATCTGAAGTCACTCCACCTTCCTGGGCAATACAGCGTGGCATTTCAGAACACGTTGCCATACCTTGGCTGCGCGCTGTCTTCAATCGACAGTGACAGGTTTTCCATCTCCTCCGCGTTTAATCCTAGCTCAGCACCATAGTTCTGCTGAAGCAGTTGCCAAAATTCCTGCCTGGTCAGGCTCTAAAATGACAGAAACCTTACACTGAGTATGGGACAACATAAAAAAGAATATAACGCAGCGATTAGAACATGAATATTGAAGCCAAAATGACCTGGTATACAGACACTACAGGTGTGGCCTTGGTAGCTTTTCGCCCTTTTTATACTTCCACTTTCTATATCTATAAAAATGGGTTATCAAAGTTCATCAGGCAGAGCTGAAATGAGATCTGGATAAAATGATGATTTTTATTTATTTATTTTTTTCAAGACAAGGTCTAAGTTGCCCAAACTCCTGGGCTCAAGTGATCCTCCTGCCTCACCTTCCCAAGTAGCTAGAACTACAGGTACACTCCATCACACCTGGCAAATGATGACTTAAGTGTGTGATAAAATATCTACTGTGAGTGGGAAGTAAAAATGTTTAAGACTGTATTTTTTATAAAATAACTTATTCAGCCGGGTGTGGTGGCACACACTTGTAATCCCAGTATTTGGGAGGCTGAGACAGGAGGATCGCAGGTTCGCGGCCTGCCTCAGCTACTTAGTGAGGCCCTCCGCAAATTAGTGAAACCCTGTTTCAAAATAAAGAATAAAAAATAGGGCTGGGGTGTAGCTCGGAGGTAGAATGCCCCTGGGTTCAATCCCCAGTACCACACACACAAAATAATAATAATAATAATAACTTATTCATAATTTCCAGCAATTACCAATCTAAAATCCAACCACCTACCATGATCACTGCAGCACCATTCAGATCCTAAATGTCAGCTTAGAACCCATCCTTTTAATCCATAATGTATCTGAATATTTTAACTGCTCTTAGAACTTTATGTACCAGTAAACCTTAAATTATATTTCCCTAAAATATAGAATACAAGAGGCTAGACTTCAAAATATTTCCTTTGATTTATTTTTAATAAGGTCTAGCTTGTTCTTTCTTTGTAGGTAGCATATTAGTATTAAAATCACTAAATACAACAAACTTAAGTGTTATATAGCAAATGTTATATAGCTATATGTTATATAGCTATGTTATATATGTTATATATCATATTATGATAGCCAACAGTCTGATTTCTAGAAGTATTATAATTACATGATTAAGAAAGGTAGAGGGAGGCAGCATGACATTTGAAGCAATTGTTAACAGGAGTTTTCATCTATTTCATTCATTCAACAGATATTTATTGAGTACCTATCAAATGTTTACCACTGCACTAGATGCCAAGGGATGTAAAAATGATGTAGAAGTTAAGCTCTGTATCGTTAAACAACTTCACAACTTCTAATATAATTCAAGAGACATAGGACACTCTTAAGTAAAGTTAAATATGACAAGATATGATTATGTACTAAAGTTCTGGTAGGATCAACATATGAAAGTCAGAAAGAAATACTACTGTGGATTAAATCTAATAAGGTTGTATGCTGAGGAAGGGATTCCAGCTGAGCTAATGGGAAGATATGAATGGGGGGAGTGAACAGGAGGGATAAGAAAAGTTGAGGAGAGGGAAACAAACACACAAATACAGAGTAAACTCATGAATGTAAGTAATATTTGTTTTGAAGTCAGCCTAATGGAGTAGACTTGTGTATGTTTGTGTGTGAGTGCGGGGATGGTACTGGGGAGTGATCCCAGGGGCATTCTGCCTCCAAGCTACACCCCAGCCCTTTTTATTTTTTGTTTTGAAACAGGGTCTCACTAGGTAGCTGAGAGTATTGCTAAATTGCTGAGGCTGGTTTCGAAACTGTGATCCTCCTGTCTCAGCCTCCCCAAAACTGGGATTATAGGTGTGTACCACTATACCCAGCGAAGTAGACATTTTAAGTTGGAAAATATTAGAGATAAGTATAGATTTAACAAGACCAAAATGTCTACATCCTTTAAACTCCTCTCTAATATTCCTACAATAAACACCACTTCCCTTTTCTCCCTCCTTTCTTTTTTCTGTCTAGCAGCTATGGTATCTATGTTTGTTATCTTATACTACATGATTTCCATTACATCTCATGGAACCTCAAAGAGATTAAAAACAAAATTTCTGCACTTTTGACTGATAATTCCCAATCTGCCATGCCCAGATTAGTAGGATACCATAAGAGCTGCTGATGAAAATTCAGGTATCATTATTAGTATTTCAAAATGTCAAAAATATCCCCATAGTTACCTACAAAAAAGCCATTCAGGCTAAGTAAAATGGCAAGCCCCTTTGCTCTGAGTGGAGTTATATTAACCCAGAGTGGATATCTCCAACTGATAAACTCTCATTGGAAATAATATATGTCTAATAAATAGTAATGTTTTACTATTTACTACTTAGTATAACCACTTCGTTGGTGGACAAAGTCTTTTAAAGCATGGTATCCATAAAAGAAAAACAATAAGGATCATTAATGATAAAGTTAAGGAACAACTGTCCTTGGTCCTAAAGAAACTCCCCACACATCTCTTTTCTGACTTCTCCCGACCAGTCATTTGTGAACTGCTTTTCAATAAAATAACTCTTACTACTAGTTAACTCATTCTTCCAAAGACATTAACTTTGAAAAACTTTTAGTTTCACAAAAGGATGGTCAGCTTTATAAAGAGAAGCAAGCAACATTTCAGCATACTTGTATAAGATTAACCTTTCATAGAAACTTTCTAAAATAATAGACATTTCCAAAGACAGAATAAAACAAACAAATCAATGATGAATACTCGGACAGCTCTAACAGTGAAAGAAATGAAACTTATAAGTAAAATATTAACAACAAATGTGTAATTTTATTTAACTACATAAATACATGTTTTAAATTTTTTATGAAATACTATTGGGAAGTTAATAGCAAAGTAATTCCAATATGCTTTTTGATCTACTAATTAGTAGTTTAGTGCAAACAAAACAGTTTAACAGAAAATAAAACTCATTTAATTCACATTATAGATTTGCTAATTTGTTAAAAATGGCTTTTTCTACAAAGTTGTTCAGTCATCATAAAAATATGGTTATTTACAGCCATGCTGAACATTCAAACATGCCCAGCTTGCTATTCATAATTTTTTTCAATATTTAGCAGCAAACCAATCTGCTTGAGTAACCTTAAAAAACAACCTAAATTTTAAACAAAAGCTGACCACCTACCTGCAGACAAAGGAGTCTCCCCTGTTTTAGCCTACAGAGTAGTTTAACAAAATAACGATGAGCAAAACAGTAATCAGATAAGGCTCAAAAGTCAGCAGATCAATTTCTGGCCCAGAAAGCTTTGTATTGTAAGTATGCTGTAAAGTCTTTATCCACAGCAGAGCTCCAAATATTTAATGACGACTATGTAGAATCACTGCTTCAATTCCCTAATTTTGTTAATGAGACACTTTTCCAGGTAAAAGAGAAGTTCTAACGTAGTTTAAAGCACACTATTTGCCACTTCCTGGTTTGTAGTATAGCTCTCTTTCCAAGGCTACAGGTCAGAATGCAGAATTGGAAGTTAAACCTCACTCTACAGGTTCCTAAGCCACTCCTACTAGAAGAGGCTAAGTAAACAGGGTTTTATTAAAGGGACAGTTCCTAATTCCTTCTGTTCTACACACAGTGCAGAGACAAGACACAAATGACAATATCTTGCTTATACTTAATTAGTGCAAAATACCTGTTGCAATATTTTTAGTCTCACTTGAAAAATTACCTATGTTAAAGGTTAAATTGTCTTCTCATGATGGTACTTTCAATTCAGTTCTAGCAATGTCATTATTACTTCATATGCCACTTGTTCAATACTGATGTAACATTCCCATCAGACTCCTGCCTCTATGACTACCAAAGCTTGTACCTCTTGAGTACTGTAAATGGAATGTCAGGAAATAGGAAGAGCCAGCTACTCAGGTGGAGCAATTCCAATGAGTACTTGGCACATTTTTCATTACTGAAAAGTTTAAGGCAACATCTTGATTACTCAATAGTCTTTCCTTTGAAAATATTTCTGATTTTAGTTCATTCAGAATAATTTCCTGGCAGGGACCTGGACTATAATAAACACTACAAAGAGTCCCAGTCTCTTTCTGGGGTTGCTAAAATCCAATCATTTTATACATTGGTAGAATGAGAGAGCAGAGTGACACTGGAGAATACCACTCACTCACATGAAGAAAGCACACTATGGGGGTGAGCTTCCACTGTGTAAAACTAGTGCTTTTAGCATCTTATAAAGTTCTCATTGGCTAAAGCTGTAGATAAACATATTTACTATTGTAAACAAAGAGCTATGAGGAAAAAATATCTGTAATTAATATCTATCCACTTTTTTTGCTAACTTTAAAAATCCTTATAGCAAAGAAAACTACTAGTATGTAGAGTAGAGTTAAATATAGTAGGCTAAAGAGAGAAGACAGAACCTAAAATTGAAGCCCAAGAAAGAATGGCATGTAAAGGGTAAGCAGAGGAGGAGTGGCCAGAAAAATAGACTGAGGAAAGTACCAGAGAGGTAAGAGGAAAGTCCAGAAAGAATAAGACCAGTCAGGGGCAGTGGCACACACCTGTAATCCCAGTACTTGAGAGGCTGAAACAGGAGGATAGCAAGTTTGAGGCCAGCCTCAGCAACTTAGTGAGACTCTCAGCCACCTAGCAAGATAAAACCTGTTTCAAAATAAAAAAATAAAAAGGGGTGGGGGTGTAGCTCGATGGTAGAATATCCCTGGGTTCAATCCCCCGTACCAAACAACAGAAGTCAAGGGAATGAGGTCACAGAAGTCAAGGGAAGAAGGTCTTTCGAAATGGAAGGAGTGTACAAAGGTGTCAAATGATGCTAAAAGGTCAACTAAGTTGAACATGTGATGAGCACGTATAGAGCAAATGAAAGAATCCAGAGGAGCAAAGCAGCCTGGCAAGCCAGGTCACCACAGTAAGAGTGCGTGTTGGGGGGGGGGCAGGCCATGAAGAGCCAGCCTTGTATGCCCTGCTAAAGAATATGGACTTTACATTGTGAAAATACAAAAAGTCACCTAGTAGTTTCACATAGAAAAATAACAATTGTAGAGTTGTGTTTTCCAAAGACACTTTTAAAAACTACTACTACTCAAGGGCAAATTAGAATGCTAACAATAAACAGAAGACTATTCTGATGAAGAACTTGGTGACCAACTAGATATGGCTGGCAAAGAAGAGGTAAGAAACAAGGTTACTCCCGGGTCTCAGGAGCAGATGACTGGGCTGAAGTTGGTGTGGTTCATTGACCAAGTAGAATAGGTGGAGGACTTCTGCCAACCAAAAAGGTCAAAAAGCGGGAACCTACCAGAATACAAATGCTTCTATTATGTTGCAAATGTGACTAAAATAGTTTAGTAATTTTACATTTATTTTTTTCAAGGTAGGTTTGAGTGTTGCAGTTATTACATTTATGACACCACTAGAAAACTTCCAGAATTCTAAGTACCTTCAAAAAGAATAATCACTAGAGAGTGGCCTAAGGAAGAAGAAGGTTTGATAAAGCTGAGCTGTCTACGGGAGAATGCTACATGACACTCTTCCAAAAGGTCTCAGAAGGTGACATCGAGCTTTGTAAACTGACCACTATTTAGAGAACAGCCTTATCGCTGTCAGCGTCCTAGACCTGGGCTCAGACAGGCAGACCTAAATAGGTCACGCTCACAAACCGCACAGTCACTTGGTTGGATATATGCTATGTATGGCAGGGTCACATTCCTTTCTAGTGATAAGAAATCTCTCATTTTACCATGCAGGGCACCTGGATAGCTTGGAAGTCAGATTAGGAATCAGAAAGTTGCAGGATAATCACAGAATCTGAGCAAAGGGAGACAGACTCACTATAACCTTGCTGCAGCCCAGTGGTTCATCTCTGCCCATCTCTACTGATCAGAGTTGGCCTATGTTACCCGGCTTCTCTGTCCTAAGCTCTTGACCTCAGTCTGACCAAGCCTCCTACAGACTGACATATTCTTTCTTAAATATTCACTAATACATTCAGCGAATTGCTTTAAACTTTTCCCCCCACACCCCCAAGAGAAGATGGTCAGAATTTGGAGAGGGTGGCTCTGTATACATTTAAAATGCTCCCCTCATCACCTCTCCCCTGAATCTAACAATACATGCTATGTCCCTCTGCCCTTTGGGAATAAGACTGAAAGCCATACTGTCTCTTTAAGCCTTCAGATTTAAAATGAGTGCAGATTTCTGCTTTATTGGGCCCTGGATTTAAATATTCACTCTCAGAATGTACTCTTACATTTCCAGGAAAGCTAGCTTCCCTGTAGCCCCCACGTGCTGGGAAGAGACCACTACTCTCTTTCTGAGAAAAAAGAAATAGTGGTGCCAAACGTAAATTCTGATTCTGTATGCATCCTGCCTATATTATTATCAGCAACCCTAAATTTAATAACATGATAATATAATAATATAATTAGGAATTAATTGAGCTTTAACCAAAAAAGCCTTTTTGGACTTTAACCCTTATCACTACTAATAACCTTATATATATGCCTTGACTTTCTTTGTAATTCAAGCATACAGAAAATAGAATTTCTTTTATACTTTACTATTTCAAGATAATTTATTCTCCCTATATATATAGAAAGTTAAGGAAACTGAGTTAAATATACATTGGACTTAGGATAAACCCTGAATAATTCTGAAACCAAACTTCTGTGTTTTCTCTTTATCCTCTACTTTTCTCTCAAGCCAAGTATTTTATTTTATTTTTTGTGGTACTGGGAATTGAACCCAGGGACATTCTACCTCTGAGCTGTACTCCTAGCCTTATTTTATTTTTTGTTTGGAAACAGAGTCTTGCTAGGTTGCCAAGAGTCTCACTATGTTGCTGAGGCTGTCCTCAAACCTGCAATCTTTCTGTCTCAGCCTCCCAAGTACTGGGATTACAGACATGTGACACCATGCCCAGCCATTGAACATTATTTTAAGTGTCTTAATTAAAAGTACTGATTATTTGGATCCTAAATCATTGAAATTCTACTAAATTGAGTCATTCAAAAAGTACTTATTGGGTACCTGCTACATGTAATATATAATTTATTAACCAAACTTTTGACAGGGATGGGACATGGTTAACGTTGACTTTGACAGAAGCTTAGGCCCAGAAAGTCCCAAACTATACTGGGTAAACTGAGACATATGCCAAACTGGCTACATGATAAACACTGAGCTTTGTCACTAGACATACAACAGTGAACAAGACAGACGTGATTCTTGTCCTGAAGGTGTTTATAGTCAAGCAAGAAGAATAGAAATAGAACAAAGATGCAGGAAAATGGAGGGACTTGGAGATCATCCTGTTAAATGAAATAGGTCAGACTCAGAAAGACGAGTATCATGGTTTTCCTCATATGTGGGGATGCTGTTACAGAAGAGGAAGGGGATCAGGAGGAGGTTAGGGTAATGAAGGTTCGATATGATTAAAGTATATTATTTGCATGTGCTAAGATGCCAGAGTGAAACCCATTATTCTGTAAAATTAAAATGCATTAATAAAAAAGGAATAGAACAAAGAAAATTGTAACGAGTGTTATAAGGGAGATGTACAAAATGTAAAGGATGAAGAAGGAATGACCCTGACTCCAGATGTATTAAGGAGTTTCAGTTAGGACATGAGGTGGGAACAAAAGGGTCACAAGTTCTGTCAGAAAGAACATGTTTGAAGACCTAGTGCAGAAAAAAATACAGAACATTTTAGAAGAGAATGAAATGTGGCTGGAATAGTGGGCTTCGCCAGATTATGTGATCCCTATATAAAATTTTAGATTTTAATTCCAAGGACAATAGGTATTAAACAGGAAGCTAAAATAAATCTCAGACATATTTTTTAAAACATGACTTTGAGCCGGGTGTGGTGGCGCACACTTGTAATCCCAGTACTTGGGAGGCTGAGACAGGAAGATTCGGGTTCGCCGCCAGCCTCAGCTACTTAGTGAGGCCTCTGCAACTTAGTGAGACCCTGTTTCAAAATAAAGAATTAAAAATAGGGCTGGGGGTGTAGCTCAGAGGTAGAATGCCCCTGGGTTCAATCCCTGCTACTGCAAAAAAAAAAAAAGAAATGACTTTGGCTGTAGTATTGTTCAGGGTTTGACCAACTGTTTCTGCAAAGGGCCATAATAGTAAATATTTTAGGCTTTGTGGCCATAAGGTTTCTGTCACAAATATTCAACTCTACTGTTGTTGTGTAGAAGCATAAACGAATGAGCATGACTATGTTCCAATAAACTGTACTTACCGACACTGATATTTGAATTTCATATAATTGCCAAGTGGCATGAAATGTTATTTTATTTTTGTTTTGTTTTGTGGTGGTTGTTATTTTTGCCATTTAAAAATGTAAAACCATTCCTCCTGTGCATGGTTTGGGACCATGGCTGGCTTAAACTCAGCAAAAGAGCTGAGGGATGGGGCAGATACAACTTATCTTGAACCATGGTTGCACAGTTCATGACAAAAGACTGAGAAAATATCAACTGTTTATATCAAAGACTAGAGCTGCCGGTGTGGTGGCGCACACTTGTAATCCCTGTACTTGGGAGGCAGAGACTGGAGGATCCAGGTTCGCGGCCAGCCTCAGCTACTTAGTGAGGCCCTCCACAACAACTGAGACCCGGTTTCAAATAAAAGATAAAAAAATAGGGCCGGGGGTGTAGCTCAGAGGTAGAACACCCCTGGGTTCAATCCCTGGTACCGCAAAAAAAAAAAAAAAAAAGACTAGTGCTGCCACTGTCCTCTGGCCCCACAAATCCCAGATAGCTCAATATGCTGAGTAGAAAATAAGTGCTGAGCCAGGCTCGGTGGCGCACACTTGTAATCCCGGTACTTGGAAGGTTGAGACAGGAGAATCGCAGGTTCGCAGTCAGCCTCAGTAACTTAGTGAGAACCTCTGCAACTTAGTGAGACCCCTGTTTCAAAATAAAAACTAAAACAGGGCTGAGGGTATAGCTCGGAAATAGAACACCTCTGGGTTCAATGCCCAGTACCACACACACAAAAATAATAAATAAATAAATAAATGAAAAAAAGAAAAAGAAAAGAAGTGCTAAGCTCAAAGGTTGTCCACTGAGCTGAAGTGCTGTAAGTTACTTCATGAATGAGCATACTGACAGTTTAACTTAAGTCTAAACATTGAGGAAGTATGTTATGGTAAGCCAAATATTGGAAATAAACCATCCTTTCTTAAGCAATACATCAAAGGAGTCTTACGAATGAAAAAGATGGTTCTTTTGGCCAGGCATGGTGGTGCACGCCTGTAATTACAGTACTTGGGAGGCTGAAACAGGAGGATCACAAGTCCAAGGCCATCTGGGGCAACTCAGCGAGACTCTATCTCAAAATTTAAAAATAATAATCAAAAGAGTGTAGCTCAGCGGTAGAGCGCCCCTGGTTTCAAACAACAATAACATTTTTTCTCAAAGGCATTAGTACGGCTCCAGCTCTTTCCCTGTTCTGTGGGTTTTAATACAGAAATAAATAAAACATACAAACATGATTTTTTAAAATCATTTTGTAGTATTTATCAAATAATCTTTCTTTGAAATTTACTTTTTTTAAGGCATTCTCATGCAAGAACTAAACAGAAGGAACACATATGTAATTTTACTCTCAGATTCCCTAATTATAAGTAAATATAAATAGCTGGGCGTGGTGGCACATGCCTGTAATACCAATACTTGGAAGGCTGAGACAGGAGGATTGCAGGTTCGAGGACAGCCTTAGCAAGTAGTGAGATCATCAACCTAGCAAGACCCTGTTTCAAAATAAAAATAAAATAGGGCTGGGGTATAACTTGGAGGCAGAATGTGTCTGGGTTCAATCCCCAGTACCACCAAAAAAAAAGTAAAAATGATATGTTTTTAATTTAAATTCTCTTACAATATTTTGAATGTATATAAAATAAATTAAAAGGTATTATTTATAAGGTTTTTCTCAGCTAAGATGGTCTCCAACGTATCCTGGGTTTCTCTTTCTTCCTCCCACATTAGAGAGCTCTTTTATTTTTCACTAAAGTACAGACCCCGGTTTCTCCCTGGGTTTGTCTATAAATCTAAACTTTATCACTTCCCAGAGGTGTCTCTTTCTATAAGGATGTATCCCAGCTTACTGACATGTGATAAGCATCAATGTGATTTGGGGAGGACAACCAAATCCAGCTATAACCAAGTGTAGGTTGTGATAGCTGGCTTTTGTTCCTTGTTAGGAGAAAGCACCCCAGAGATTCCCAGAGCACTCGACAACTTGGTATCTTGGGGTGCACTTATACAGGTAGGTCCCAAGGGCAACACTGGAGTTTTTCAGCCTGTGCTAGAAGAGCAGCCGATGGTAATTAGGACAATGGGTCTGAATTTAATGGGCCTGTCGTGGGTGAAGGAGGCCTCGCAGCACGACCAGGCAGGCAGCTGGAGTAGTGGGGCAGCGCGCCTCCATCACCCCAGGTGTGCCCTTGTAGGTGGACGCCACCGTGCTGCAGAACCAGCGCCTTTAAATTGTCCCTTAAGGCATCTCTCAGACCAGGAGCATGGGCATAGGGATCAGGGGAGGCAGGGCACCCAAACGCCAAAAAGAACTCATGAGTCCCTGGGAGGTTGGAGGAGCTGGGCTTGGCTTTTCTCCTCTCCACCTCCCCTCCCCACTAACCCTGCCCCTGCCACTCTCCGGCCTCTCTTCCAAGTGACACTCGCACTCCAGCAAAGTGAAAGCTTGGCGGTGGGCGCTGCTTGGAAGAACCTGTTCTCAGCCACTGAGTTAAAAAAGCCTTTTAGTGAGGGGCTTAGTTAGCCGGGGAGTGGGGGGAGGAGGTTAAGTCCCCCTGCGTGTTTATGCTCCTGATGCAGAAATGGAGCCTCCCTGCCCCAGGCTGGAGCCTGAACCCAGGCCTCACACCTGGTGGACAGCACTCTACACTGAGCTGCCCCAGCCCAGGAACCCTGCTGAGCGCTATTCTGCTTGTTTTCATTTAACTCATGGTATTTTCTAATTTTCCTTACAATTTCTTCTTTCACCCAATAGTTATTTAAGTTTAATTTCTACTTTCTAGTGAATTTCCCAAAATTGACTTCTAATTTTATTCCATTGTGGTTGAAGAACAGATTTTGCATTATTTTAATCCTTTTAAGGGTACTGAGGCTTGTTTTATAACCAAGCATATGGTCTATTCGGGGGAATGTTCATGTACCCTTGAGAAAGATGTATGTCCTGCTGTTGTTGGATGGAATGTTCCATAGATGTCTTTTGGTTCTAGTTAGTTTATGGTGTTGTTCAAGTGTTCTATTTCCTTGTTGATCTTCTGTACAGTTGTTCTATTCATTATTGAAAGTGGGGCATTGAACTCTTGAACTATTACTGCTGAATCCTCTATTTCTTCCTTCAGTTCTGACAGGTTTTGCTTTATATATTTTAGGGCTCTGTTATATGTTTATGATTGCTTTGAATTCCAGAAGAATTGACCCTTTTATTATTCATTATAAAATACCATTCCTTGCCTCTATTAATTTTGGTCTTAAAGTCTATTTTGTCTGATATTACTATAATCACTTCTGTCCTCTTTTGGTTACTATTTGCATGAAATATAATTTTCCTCCTTTTACTTTCAACATATTTGTGCCTTTGATTCTAATTTGTCATATATATATGACAAAATATATATATAATTTCTTATATATAGCATATAGTTAGATCACTTATTTTTTCATTCTGCCAATTTCTGCCTTTTGAATGAAATGTTCAATTCACTTATGTTTAGCAATATTATTATTTTTATTATGTCTTTTGCTATTAAATTACTACTTATACTATTAAAATGTATGATTAAATATTAAATATGAGCCAGGTGTGGTGGCACATGCCTGTAATCCCAGTACTTGGGAGGTTGAGACAGGGGATTGCAGGTTGAAGGACAGCTTCAGTAATGTAGCAAGACTCTCAGCAATTTAGTGAGACCCTGTCTCAAAACAAAAAATAAAGTAGGGCTGGGGGTATGGCTTGGAGGTACAAGGCCCCTGGGTTCCATTCCCAGTACCACAATAAATAAAAAAGTAAATAAATGAATAAACAAATATTTTATTCTCACTATTATGCTTACTATTAGTGATCACTTATGTTTAGTGATCTATGTAATGCCTACCATTTTGCTGATTGCTTCCTACATATCATATGTTTTGTGACCCTTTCCTCTATTACTACCTTATGTGTTAAATATGTATTTTCTAGTGTGTCAATTTAATTCCTTTGATGTTTCTTTTAATATATATATATATATATATTTTGCAGTACTGGGGATTGAACCCAGGGGCATTCTACCTCCAAGCTACACCCCCCAGACCTATTTTTTTATCCTTTATTTTGAAACAGAGTCTCACTAAGTTGCAGAGGGCCTAAGTAGCTGAGGCTGGCCCCGAACCCAGATCCTCCGGTCTCAGCCTCCCAAGTACTGGGATTACAAGCCTGCACCACCACGCCCGGCTTCTTTTACTATATGTTTAAGTTATTTTCTCGGTGGTTACCCTTGGGATTACAATTAACATCTTAACTTGTAACATCTTGTTTTGCTTGAAGCTTCTTAGATTTTGGATAGCCTGGCTGAAATTAGATTCAGAAAAACAGAGAGCTCTTCACAAATTGTTTAGATAAACACTAGGAGGTTATTTGTAATAACATTATAATCAGCACCTGCCTCTGGTAAGAACACTTACCTTATCTAATAATACGTTCTGCCACAACCTAAATATACTGAGGTAACTTCTATCCCTGGCACCAAAAGATGTAAAGAAAAACTGCAAAGGAAAATAATAGGACAATTTTAGTGTCATGGAAAATATCTCTCATGAAGGTCTGCAGGAGCATGCTGTGGTCAAAGCAAACTAATAGGTTATCATTGCCTATTTTATATACTATTTTTATTTAACTTCTTGTTACAATAGAAGAAAAACAGATAGCTCTTGTATGAACAAGGTGTCTATACATCATGTGTTACAATAGTACCTTACAGAAAATTACAATTTTGTCAGTATTCCCTAGGGAAAGGGGATTGAAATTGGCAGCTATCTGTGTTCATCATAGTTTAACTATTAAAATCAATCTAAATAAAATTACTTAAAATTGAAAATTTTGTTTTAATCTGAACTTTGCAAAGATTATGAATTGTTTGCCATTTGAGCCAAACATACCAAAGAATAAGAACAAAAGATACAAGTTGATTTCAGAGATGGATTTAAGACTCTTAATTTTACATTATATCATCTTTCATAGTCTTCTAAAAACTCCAGAAATACTGAATCTCTAATTATAGATATAAAACACCCATGTTAACTGAACTTTTCTTTGAATATTGTAGAAGCAGTACATTTCAATCTATAATTCTATGCTTTCAGTCCTATATATTTCTCTGAATTTAATTAATTTTTGCAAAGTCATATTTTAAAATGGGATTTTATGAGAAAATGTGACAAGAGACAGCCCTAAATACAGCCTCTTAGTGTATCATCTCTTTCAATCTCCTAGTGACCTTTCATGACTAAGTGGTTATCTCTACAAATGAAAAAATTTAGTTCTATGCTGGGGTTATTAAGTAAAATGTCAAACAAATAATGGTTTGGGTATTAACACTTTTCATAGAAAGATTTTAAAGTGCTATTTTCCAATTCATTAAATTGAAACCTTGGTATATAGTCTTCAAAAAGCAAAACATTTTATCAAGAGGACATATCTGGGAGCTCTTCCAAATAGTATTACAAACATAATATATGGCCTAATGATCACTCCTTGCTACAGTCCTCTATTCCTTTTGTTAAGCCAAATTGTTTTGCCTAATTATAATAATCTTACAACCCTGTGTTCAGATACATACATTATAAAAAATCTACTCATCTTCACCAGTGAGTTATGCTTGCTAATCTCTACTTCTTAAACTAAATACTCTGTCATTAACTTTATCCCCTCTTACACACAACCACCATGTTCCCAGCTCCTTAAAACTCCTGGCTCTCCAAATCTCCATAATTACTACTTTTCCATTATTCCTTGCTAGATATCCAACTTCAAAAAGTATTAATAAATCTTGGTTCAATGATAAACCTCCTAATTTGAGAAGAATTCTGAATAATGATATATCTAAGTTCTTAGAGCATAGAACAATGTATTCTAGAACCTACAACAACTAAAAGTACCATGATTAGCCTTCCTTGAGTCACAGAGTACTTAAAAGGGATGAAAATTAAGCAGTACAATGGTTTTCTCCATTATGATGGAAAAGAGCTCATTGAATTAACACAGTGAGGAAGTTAAGACCAGGGTCTGCGCAATTAAACTGCCTGGGTTTGTGTTCTGACCCTACCACTTATTAGTTCTGTGACTTTGGGTCATTTCTCCTTTCTGTACTTTCCTCATATGCAAATAAAAAAATTATAGCAGCATATTTTTGTGAGAATTAAGGAAGTATATGTAAAGAGTTTAAAATAGCACCTACAACACAATGTTCAGTAAATGATAGCTGTTATTATCGTTATCAAAATTAAAATGCCTGACCCTGAAATCTCATTACCTATGTGAGAAACAATCACAGATGAGCATTAGGACGGTGTCATTGCAGTACTGTCTATAATAACAAAACATTAAAAATGAACTAATGGTCAAGGATAACATGGTACATCCATTCAAAGAAATACTATAGAGCATTTTTTAAAAGAGAGAGATCTAGGCCAGGCATGGTGGCACATACCTATAATCCCAGTACTTGGGAGGGTGAGACAGGAGGATCACAGGTTGGACACCAGCCTCAGCAACTTAGTAGATTCTCAGCAACCTAGCGAGACCCTGTTTCAAAAACAAAAAATAAAAAGGGCTAGGAGTGTAGCTCGGAGGCAGAATGCCCCTGGGTTCAATCCCCAGTACTACCAAAAAAAAAAAAAAGAGAGAGAGAGAGAGAACTATATGTTCCCATCTGCAACTCTAACAGATAATGTTGGGGGTGTTATTGTTGTTAAACTGCTGGGGACTGAACCCAGGGCCCCACACATGGTCAGCAAGTGCTCTACTATTGGGTGCTCTGGCAGACGGACGCTGCTTGCTCCGTAGTCCCGCCACGGAAGGTTGCTGCTTTAGGCAGCTCCCTAAAAACTATTCCTTGGTTCCTGCCATGGAAGGTCATTGGACCAGACAGCTTCCTGAAGAGTGTTCCGTGGTTCCAGTCATGGAAGGTCACTGCACCAGGCAGCTTCCTGATCAATAGTCTTCTCGCACAAAAATGACACAAAGTCTGACATAATAATCTGGAGAGAATTTAATAATTGGGGGGTCAGGGAGGAGATAGAGATGACAAATTCTCCTGTCCTTCCGTAGCCAGGGCCCTTCTTATATTAAGACTTCCAATAAAGCAAATGGGAAGAAGATCACAAGTTAAGACCAGGGAGTGGCAAGCACAAGTTAAGACTAGGGAGTGACAAGGTGAACTTTCAGGGAGAATAGGAGGTCATCAATGTCCAACCTTCAGTTCCATCCAGTCCAAGGAAGCTTGTCCACGTGCAGACAATTTCCACTTAGTATGTACTGTGTACATGGTTAAGCCGGTTCAAAATGGTGACCTCATCGTGTGGGCTAAGATGGCCCCCAACATCTTACCCCTTTAGTTTTTAAAAAAGGCCAAAAATATAAGTTTTGGAACTTTGAGTTTGTGAAACATCTGGTTCTGCAGACTGCACAAAGAATAAAAAGCAATATTATAACCAAGATAACCAAATAAAGCAGCCTCATACATGAGCAGAAAATTACTAAAAAGAGTTAAGACCAGAAATATCATCAGCCAGGCTTTCTCAGAATTTAGTGTCTTTAAAGGTTGGAGTTTAGTATTAGCCATGGCTAGACATTATGAAAAGGATCTAGTAAATTAATGTGGTACAATATTTAGCAATATTATAATGACATTTGTAAACATTGTGACCATTTTAAGTCCTATAATATTTTCCAATCCAAATCACAGAGTCTTTTAACTGTCCAATTTCTTTTTTTGAGGATTTTTTGGTAGATGTGAATCTGAATCTGCCAAGTTTTTGTACAGTTCTTTTGAAAGTCCTGCAAATATTTGGCATTTTGAACGAGTGGTGGAGGGCCACAGCTGCAGTAGAGGCAGAGGCAAGAATTCCAGCCAGAGTCACATCCCAGTAATCAGTCACCAGATAAACCTCCTTGTTCTTCTTCTTAAGTGTGATAACAGTTCCTTAAGTGTGATAACAGTTTGGCGGCTGTACAAAGGCAACTAAGGGCATCTCCTGTCAGAGTTTTTTAAGCGTAACTAGTATTCATGCTGTAATAGAACTTATTAAAATCATAACGCCAATGACACTATCTCAAATAGTATTGTTATAGGGTACATATTATTTTAACTTGATTTAGTAATCTAGACCTATGGCTCAATTAAAACCATCTAAAAGCTCTCCCATGGGGTCCCAAATCAATAACCTCTTTCTCTGTTAAATCAGCTTTGGAGGATGGGTAGTTATACATTTTGACCATCTTAACAATTTATCTGATGGACCCCACTGTCTCTTCTGGGCACTAAAAGCCTGGGAGTTAACTGTGTGGCATAAATCTGTGGCCAGGCATCAGAACTGAAGCTGGTAAGAAAAATTAGTTGTGCCTTTTGATTTCTCTTTCTAGGTACGTAAGCTAGCCAAGTCTGTCTTTCTAGGTCTAAAACATTCTGTAATGTTTCATGAAACACACAAAGGAACCCATCTAGATTTTCCTATAAAGTTATACCCATAATGGGAACTATCTCCTGTACTAAGAAGCAGTTCTGGCAGATAAGCAGTATTATTTAAGCAAATGATTCCTGGAGTTCTAGCTTGTGATTAACCCAATCTATCCAAATTTGATTTAGCCCTCTGGGTGGTGACCTTGTTGTCCTCGGCCTCACTGCTCGAGTGACTGTCACTCACTGAGGGGTAAACTTTAGCCTTTTGATTTCTTCAGTCATCTCCTGAGTTTCCTATTTGATATGGTCTGATATTTTTACCTAGAATTCAAACACAAACATCATTATTTTTTTACACAAGCATATCTTCTTTCAAGAGTTATTAATGAAGAGGGACCTTTCCTTTGATCCTTTTAGAAGACCTGAGGAATAAGTTGAGTCAGTGAATGAGCTTCCATTGCATGTCTCTGAAATGCTGGAAGAGAATTAGCAATTTGAAAGAAAAAAAATGTTAAGAGTAATAAGAGGAGAACCAAGATGGCAGGATAGCGAGAGGCAGTGTGTCACCAGCGCTCCAAGAGTCAGAGCTCGACCGGCGGGAAGACTGCATCTTGAAAAGAAAAGTAGGTCAGCCAAAACTCAACAAAACAATGAGAACCAAAGTGCAGCGGAATGCGAGGCAGTGGAAAGAGTGGAGAGTGGTAGGGAGCTCAAAGCATTTCACCTGGTAAGCGAAGAGTGGAGACAAAGGTGCCATCTTGACTGAGCCACACCAGCACCACAGCTCCCGGAATCCTCCAGCAAAGAAACAGCTGATTCTTGTGAAACCAGTGATTATAGTCCACCAGTGAAAGCAGTCGACATTGGACCATGATGAAGCCCAAGTCGAACCAGATCCACACCTACAATAGCAATAACTGCAAAGGGTGGGACACGAGCCTCAGCACCCACAAAGAAAGTGACGCGGAGAGACATAGATGAGGCCAGGCACAGAGGCAGTCCAACACCGAGAAAACGAGCAGGTGAAACATGGCCGGCGTAGAGCAGCCTAGCACCGGTGTAGAACACCACAGCACTGAGGACATGGACGGACATGGCATGACCCCCCAGAACTGCCCAACAAGAACACGGTTGAGTGAGATAAAGGGAGGGAGCGTGTTGCCAGCACTCTAAAACTCGGATCTTGGCCGGCGGGAAGACTGCTTCTTAAGAAAAGTAGTGCAGCCAAAACTCAACAAAACAAAGAGAGCTAAAGAGCAGTGGAGTGCGAGGCAGCAGACAGAGAGGGGGGCTAAACAGAACTCCACGCATTTCACCTGGAAAGTGGAGAGCAGAGGCGACAGCGCCATCTATGCGGGGCCACGCCTACACCACGACTCCCAGAGACCAACAGCAAAGAGACAGCAGATCCTTGTGAAACCAGCGACTATAGACCACCACTGAAACTGATCAACTCCAGAACATGATGAAGCCCAAGTCAATCCAGACCCACACCTACAACGACAATGGTTTCAAGGGGTGGGCCGTGAGCCTCTGCTCCTGCAACGAGTGTGATGAGGAGAGATAAAGAAGTGGCCATATACAGGAGCAGCCCAACTCTGAGAACATGAGCCAGCGAGCCACGGCCCCCATGAGCAGCCCAACACTGTCCTGGAACACCCCAGAACTGAAGACATAGGTAGATGAGACATGGTCCCCTCCCCAGTGGTCTAGCACTGAGAACATGGAAGGGTCAGCCCCCAACCCCGCCCCCAGAGACCCCCGCACTGGGGATGCAAGGTGGGCAAACCCTCGGCCCCACCCCAAGAGAAACCCTCCCCCCCGGCTCAGGGGATGCAGGGCGGGTAAGCCTTCAGCCCCACCCCCAGAGAACCACTCCCACTGGCGCTGGGGATGCGGGGCAGGTAAGCCCTTGGGCCCACCCCCAGAGAACCCCTCCCCCAAGCGCTGAAGACGTGGGGCGGGTGAGCCCTGGGCCCCGCCCCCAGAGACCCCAGGCGCTGGGGACATGGGGCAGGTGAGGCCTCAGCCCCACCCCCGGAGAACCCCTCCCCCCAGCGCTGGGGACTCGAGGTGGGCGAGCCCTTGGCTCCGCCCCTGGAAACCCCCCCAGCCCTGGGGGGACGTGGGGTGGGTGAGCCCTCGGTCCCACCCCCAGAGAACCCCTCTCCCCGGCGCTGGGGACTTGGGGCAGGCGAGCCCTTGGCCACAGTCCTGGAGACCCTCCAGTGCTGGGGATGTGGGATGGGTGATTCCTTGGTCCCGCTTCCAGAGAAGCTTTTCCCCCGGCGCTGGGGACGTGGGGCAGGCGAACTCCCAGCCCTACCCTGGCGAACCCCAGTGCTGAGGTCATGGGAGGATGAGCCATGACCCCACATAGGAGGAACTCCAGACAAAGAGAGGAAACCTCAGATGAGCGAAGAAGGCGAACTAACTGGGGGAGAAGGGAGGGAAGGAGAGGGAAACAAACTGGTGCACAGGGTGGACATACACAGAGATATCAAAGTCAACCACTATGCTGAAAACAGGAAGGAGGGAGGGGGAGGCAGGGGGAGTGGGAACTGGGGAGGGCTAATTGACCCATGACTGCATGTATGCGCCAACCACCCTGAAATCCTTCAAGATGTATGATTGCAATGCACTAATAAAATAAAAAAATTTAAAAAAAGAGTAATAAGAGAATCCTTAGGGAAAGTACAACTCCTTCTTCACCACTCCATATCCCCCCCCTTTTTTTGTGGTACTGGGGATTGAACTCAGGGGTATTCTACATCTGAGCTACACCCCCAGCCCTATTCCCTATTTTTTATTCTTTATTTTGAAACAGGGTCTCACTAAGTTGCGGAGGGCCTCACAAGTTGCTGAAGCTGGCCATGAACCTGTGATCCTCCTGTCTCAGCCTCCCAAGTACTGGGATTACAAGCTTGCACCACCATGCCTGGCTCCCTTTTATGTTTTAAAAGAGATTTTTGAATTGGGGTTAATAATATAGTTTGTTTTTAGGTAATGGCTGATAAAGCATTGTTAGAAGTTATATACACATAATGTTAATAGACAACGATTATAAGGATATATAAGGAGAATATAAAATAAAATTATTAGGAGAAAAACAAATCTAATTTGTATAATAGTTTGATAATATCTGATGACATAAATTTTTATTTAGATTTGACTTTTTATATATAATTATTATTAATACCCAATCTTAATTAGAGCAGCATGATTTGGAATGCCAAGCAATTTTAGCACTTTTAGTTATTTTTGTTTAAGAATGGTCATAATAGCCAGGTGTGGTGGCACATGCTTGTAATCCCAGTACTTGGGAGGCTGAGACCGGAGGATTCAGGATCGCGGCCAACCTCAGCTACTTAGTGAGGCCCTCCGCAACTTAGTGAGAACCTGTTTCAAAATAAAGAATAAAAAGTAGGACTGGGGGTGTAGCTTGGAGGTAGAATGCCCCTGGGTTCAATCCCCAGAACCACAAAAAGTAAATAAATAAAATAAAAATGTTCATAATACAATTAATTATAAATATGAATCTTAAAAAAGGGTATATTACTATTAGTAATTTTTGTTTAGTAGAAATTAGCTTGGCAAACTGTTTCTCCCAAACTTAGCATGTTAGAAGATACTTATGAAAAATAAATTATTTTTAAAACACAGACCTTTAAACTCTGATTTTGCTAGAATGCAGTGATCAGAGGTTCAACAGAAATATTATCTTGATGAAGATGTAAGATTTTTATTTAAGCTAGGCCTCAGTAAATTGTTACCTGGAGCAAGAAGAAGAAACCCTATTGATTAAAAAAAAACCCACAGGGAACTTCTTTACTAAAATGTAAAAAAAATCATTGATTTTAGGTTAGTATTTTTTAAATTTTACCAAGAACAGATCAGTATCTTAAGAAAACTTAATTGTTTTCCAATTTTAATTAGAGCATTAAATGTGATTTTTAGAAAACCCTTTAAATAATTCTTTTAAATTTTAGCCAATCATAATTATACATACAAAATTTTTAAGTCTCATCCTATATGATTCATCTCTAACTTCTTCAAACTTTCTACAACATGCTTAACCTTCTGTAATTTTTGTTCTCATCTTTCTCTTTCCTTATGGAATAACTCAGTCACTTAGAACAAAATTTTACCATGTAAAATCCTTTCCCATCTAAAAGCATTTTCCTCTTTCCTTTAACCTTCTTACTAAAATACCTCTTCATATCAATAAATATCTCCTTTTATTTGTTGGGTTTTCTTATATTAGAACCAATCCTTATAAGGAATCTTTTAATTTGGATAAATTACCTTTTTTAGGTAAGATAAAATACTTTGTTTTTTTTCTTTTTTTTTTTGCGGTACTGGGGATTGAACCCAGGGACATTCTACTTCTGAGCTACACCCCAAGCCCTATTTTTTTTTTTTATTCTTTATTTTGAAACCGGGTCTCACGAGGTTGCAGAGGGCCTCACTAAGTAGCTGAGGCTGGCTGCGAACCCGGATCTTCCGGTCTCAGCCTCCCAAGTATTGGGATTACAAGCGTACGCCACCACACCCAATACTTTGTTTTTAATAGTCGTTAATCAAAACATAGCCTAAATATTCTTTAGCCTTGTATACATAGAATTTTTTTTTTTGGCACCGAGGATTGAACCCAGGGGCGTTCTACCTCCGCGCTACACCCCCAGCCCTATTTTTTATATTTTATTTTGAAACTGGGTCTCACAAAGTTGCGGAGGGCCTCACTAAGTAGAGAGAGAGAGAGAGAGAGAGAGAGAGAGAGAGAATACATAGAATCTTATTTTAATTAAAATTTTAACTCAGTAATTTACATTTAGTTAATATCCTAAAGAAGGCAATATTAATCGTTTTTACCCATATGAACACATTTGATAGACTCATATATATTGTCTTTTGTTGATGTTGAAAAGGTCAAGAGTATATTTAGTAATTGATGTTTAGCATTTTAACTTATACAATTTAGATTTTTTAAGGATAGACATTTACGAAAGCTTATACCATTTATATTTACTCAATTTACCAGTTTTAATAGCTGTTTTAGATTATTTGTAAAAACCAAGATGTTAAACAAGAATAGTTAGTATTTTAAGCCTTGTTTCTTTCTATAAAGGAAAAAACCTAAATGAAAATGGTTATTATACTTTAAACATTTAACAAAAATAGACAGATACAATTCTGATTGGCAGCATGCTGGAGAAGAATCATTTTGATAATTTTTAATAATATCTTTTACTCTTATCTTTATCAACAACTTTGAATTAACTTATTTTTTAAGAATTTAGGTCATGTGAACTGAAAGGTATTTGGATCCAATTTAGTTGTTGTTGTTATTATTTAATTTATGAGTATTCATTTTTTTGAAAGCCAATTTTTTGTACCATAGACAGACAATACATTTACACATACAGACATACATATAGACAGAAAACAAATATATATATATATATTTTTTCGGTACTGGGAATTGAACCCAGGGGGCATTCTACCTCTGAGCTACATCCCCAGCCCTATTTTTTTTTTATTCTTTATTTTGAAACAGGGTCTCACAAGTTGCGGAGGGCCTCACCAAGTAGCTGAGGCTGGACACGAACCTGCAATCCTCCTGTCTCAGCCTCCCAAGTACTGGGATTACAAGCATGCGCCACCATGCCTGGTTGAAAACAAATATCTTATAGCTTTAATTTGCCAGGTATCTAATCTGTGCTGACAGGTTACTAAGCATTGTGCCAGATTTAAAGTTTTAGATTTTAATACACAACATATTGCAGATATCTATTTTGTGCCAGTGAGTATTACATTATAAAATACAAACATGGAAGCCTATATAGCAGGGGCTGTCTGGGGCAGGGTCTACCAGTCATGAATGACACTAACACAGTTTTAGGTGGCCATGTGTCACCATGAGGCAGACTCTACATCAGGCATTAACACCACTTATTTTTTAGGGGAGAAAACCCCCAAATATTTAGATTTTTATTATTTTTTAAAATAAATCTTTATTTCTAAATTTACTTTAGAGTGAAACTGGATAACAAAACTAGTTTTTTCTTCATTTTTAAAGTTTTTTGCCTTTTATCTAATATATACTCTAGGGATAAGTTTTTATGAATAGCATGATTTAAAATTTTTTTGAAGCCTGAGATATGCACCCCTCACTATATTTTAAAAGCCAAACATTATTTTAAGCAGGAATCAGTAAAGGATGAGTGAGGGCTTTTTAAAAATTTAAAGTCAAAAAGAACATGTTTTCTTAAAATTTGCTGCAAATTATTTGGATCAGGACCCTGTATAAAAGGATAGACGAACATGATTTGTTGAAAAATAGGATCTCCATCACCTTGTCCCATAATTAATCCCTTTTTTATAGTTTTAAAGAATTATTGGGCCAGGCGTGGTGGCACACGCTTGTAATCCTAATACTTGGGAGGCTGAGACCAGAGGATCTGGGTTCACGGCCAGCCTCAGCTACCTAGTGAGGTTCTCTGCAACGTAGTGAGACCCTGTTTCAAAATAAAGAATAAAAAATAGGTCTGGGGGTGTAGCTGGGAGGTAGAATGCCCCTGGGTTCAATCCCCAGAACTGCAACAAAAAAAAAAAAGAATTATTGGGAGACCACTGAGCTGGCAAAGGAAAAAAAGTACTGCTATCTTTACTTTTATTTTTCATCCACAGGTGGCTCAGGAGGCGTCGAAGGCTGAGTGGCAGCATGGTATGTCTCATTTTGCGGGGTCTCCTTAACAACAGGGAAAGTTTGAGTCTCACGAAAAATTTTTAAATAAGACTTAACGAGAGCCCAAGTAGAAAAGATGGTTACTGATACTTTCATTCCCTGACGTCGATATTGTTTTAAAGTTTGACCTACCCAATCCCACATCTCAGGATCTAATATTCCCTCCTCGGGGAACCAGGGGCAGGCTTCTCCAACCCAATCTAATAATTTTTTATAGCCCAATTATTCCCCATGTTATCTGACCTAAGAAAATAATTTTATCCCTTTCAAACGAGTTGCAACCTTAGCGGTTAAAGGGGTGCAAGTGACTCACCAAAGCTCTGGGGTTTCCATGGAAACTCTGAGGCTTCTAGTCCCACACTGAGCCCTACCTGATGGGTGCTACTTATTGGGTGCTCTGGTGGAAGCTGCTTGCTCCATAGTCCTGCCACGGAAGGTTGCTGCTTTAGGCAGTTCCCTAAAAACTATTCCGTGGTTTCTGCCACAGAAGGTCACTGCACCAGACAGCTTCCTGAAGATTGTTCTGTGGTTCCAGCCATGGAAGGTCGCTGCACCAGGCAGCTTCCTGATCAATATAGTCTTCTCGCACGAAAATGACATGAAGTCTAATAATCTGGAGAGAATTTAATAATTGGGGGGTTGGGGAGGAGATAGTGATGACAAATTCTCCTGTCCTTCTGTAGCTAGGGCCCTTTTTAAATTAAGACTTCAAATAAAGCAAATGCGAAGAAGATCACAAGACCAAGGAGTGGCAAGCACAAGTTAAGACTAGGGAGTGGTACTCACAAGACCAGGGCGTGGCAATTACAAGTTAAGACCAGGGAGTGGCAAGGTGAACTTTCAGGGAGAATAGGACGTCATCAATGTCCACCTTTCCACCTTTCGGTCCCATTCAGTCCAAGGAAGCTTGTCCGTGTGCAGACAATTTCCACTTCTTAAGCTGGTCCAAAATGGTGACCTCATTGCATGGGCTAAGATGGCCCCCAACGCTCTACACTGAGCTACATCCCCAGCCCTATTTATTTATTATTTATTTATTTTATTTTGAGACAAGGTCTCACTAAGTTGCCCAAGCTGACCTGGAACCTGAGATCCTCCTGCCTCAGCCTCCCTAGTAGCTGGGATTACAGGCACACATCACCATGCCCAGTGTGTTGTTAGTTATTTTAAAAGGAGAACTGAAGAACAATATTAATAAGACAGCATTTACTTTAGAAAAGTAAAATTATATGTTTGTGTGTATATGTGTGTGTGTGTGTATATATATATATATGCCTGAATGCATGTAAATGCAAAGGAAGAGAGTCTGAAATATCTGAAAAGATGCAAATCAAACTGATAACAGTGTTTGCCTCTAGATAGACAATGGGATTGAGGATTATGGGCATAGAAGAAATGTTTTAGAATTATTTGATGATTTTGTTAAGTAATGAAAATGTATATATGTGTTAATTATAAAGTTAAAGATAAGTATATTTACTCTTCCCTTACTGAACACTTCATCCCTAAAGCTGCTAGTAAAACAGAAAAAAAGTAGGCATCCACACTAGGAGTGAGGGTCGGGGCAGAGAAGCCACACCAGCCCAAAGCCAGGTATCAGAATCAGAAAATAATGAGGCGGTTGTCTACATAGAAGGGCTGTTCTGCACAGAGTGTCAGAGCCCCAGGTGGTAAGAAGGGCCACCACATATGAGGGTGACCTGAAGCACAGTACTGGAACAACAACAGTGCAACAAAAGCATGGTGGAGGGGCACAAGTCAGAGCCTATGGAACCACGAAAAGGTGTAAAGGGCTAGCTGGGGTAGGTATCAGAGGCCAAACATGGTGAAGAGGGTGGCTATGAATGAGGGCAGCATACAAAGGCATATCAGACCCAGAGCAGGTGAGGGTGGCAGATGTGATAGGGTCCTTGAGGGTGGTCTTGTGCTGGAGTGTCAGAGTCTGAGCAGGGTGAGGACAGTGGCCACATAGTGACACAGTGAGAGACTGGTACAGAAAGTCTAAGCACAAGCAGAGAATACTTAGCGCCCCTGTGGAGAGTAATGTGGACACGGGGAAGGGACTGGGCACGTGGCTTAAGCCCAAGCAGGCTGAGAAGAGTTTTTACATGCTGAGAATATCTAGGTCATGGTGGGGTGGGCAGTGGCTTGACTCTAAGTGTCAGAAACCTTTCATGGAAGTGAGGGAGCGTCCACATCAGGGGGTCAGTGGAAATAAAGATTGATTATAGACAGGCTGACTGGCCCAAATAAACAACTATGCTAAGGAAAATGGGAGCCTGGTTTCTCATTGTCAGGGAAGGGGGTCACAAACATGAAAAGAGAGAAAACAAAAATGAACTCTGTGGTGTTGGAGGTATTGGTATCAGTTCATGCTTTTGGATGGATGGATGGATGGATGGATGGATGGATGGATGGATAGACAGACAGACAGACATTTTAGTGGGCATTGTATGGTATACACTATGAATGTGGGTGTATGATTATATATACATAATATATTCCCTTTTTCTGTTCACATAGATGGTTCAGGAATAGTGATGCCCCAACAGCAGTAAATATATTGGCTTCTAAATATCAGTCTCCCCTAAAGAAATCAAGACTCTTTGGAGAAAATACATGCTCAAACACTGCTCAGAACAGTCAAAAGAACACAGGCACCACTTTGAGAGTTTCCACTAACCAAATTTAGGGAATTTGAGCATCAAAATAAATAATTACAGTGATAGACTATAATTCATTAAATAAAATAAGAAACTGTGGGTTCACAGTGATATAAGTAAATAAATGAATAAAATTTAAGTTTCATGAAAAGGATTTATTTACATAATTTCAAAGCATCTTGCCTCAAAATACTTATTATTATAAAGTAAAATAGACTAACTTTATAGCAGTTTGGCAGACACCATCTCTATCAAATGATCACTGTAAATATCACCAGTAATGGTACAAATTTAAATCATGTGCCATCTGATAGGATACAATAGGAAGAATAGAGCATCATTTCTATGTATCTTTTCCAAAATTGCATAACCTAAATTTAATCACAAGGAAATAGATAAATACAGATCAAAGGATATTCTACAAAATAGTTGACCTATGATCTTTAAAAATGTCAAGTACAAAAAAGTCAACAAAAGACAAAGGAACTTCTCTAGGAAATTAAAAAATATGATAATTAAGTGTAACTCATCATTCTGAACTAGGTCTATTTGCTATAAACCTTGGAAACTGAATCAGGTCTGAAGATTGAACAATAGTAATAGATCAATGTTAATTTCTTGATTTTGATCATTATATTGTGATTATGTAGGAGAATGTCTTTGTTGAAAACACATGCTACAATATCTAGAGTTGTGAGGCATCTGGTAACAATTTATTCTCAAATAGTTTGGAGGGGAAGTGTTCTATAGGAATGAGAATGTTCAAAAATAAAAGTAAGGGGCTGTGAGTATAGCTAAGTATTAGAGTGTTGCCAAGCATGAGTAAGGCCCTGGGCTTATCCCCAACAGGAAGGAAGGAAGGGAAGGAAGGAGAGAGGGAGGGAGGGAGAGAAGAATAGAAGGAGGGAGGGATTGAAAGAAATTTTACAAGATTAAAAAGTATAAGTACAGACTTGAGATCCAAGATGGCGACTAAGGGAGATACCACGTTACGAACTCTCTGAGACTTGGGTCTCAATTGCCATGAAAGCAACTTCTCGACAGGAGAAGAAAAGCAACAAAAACTTGAACTAAATGACAAAAAACTTGAAACGTGATGGAATCAAAGTCAGAAGACAAAACAGAGGAAAGTAAAAAGCTCCAAGCACCTTACCCAAGGAAAAGTGGCAGCGCCATCTTGACCGGACCGCGCCGGCCGCTACCGGCATTGTGGCTTCCACACGCCACCGGCAGAGAATCCAGAGACCTGTTGTGAGTTCAACTGCAGATCAGCAGAGACGAAAGCAAGCAGCGGCTCCTCAAAACTTAAGAGAACAAATGGCGGCGGTGACAGCAGCTGCAGCAGCGCCATCTTGGCAGGACTTTGCCGGCGGCTACCAGCATTGTGGCTCCTACACAAGTCCAGCGGAGACGCCAGCGACCTGCTGTGAATCCAGCAGCTGCAGAATAGCAGCAGTGAAGGTGAGCAACAACTGTTCCACGCGCAACACAGACCCGAACTACTGCGTTGGCAGTAGTGGCAGCGACGCCATCTTGGTCAGAACATGCCAATGGCTATCAGCATTGCAGCTTCTGCAGGCCACCAACAAAGAAACCAGGGACCATTTCTAAAACCAGCACTGCAGGCTGAGCGTGGTAGCGCACGCTTGTAATCCCAGTACTTTGGGAGGCGGAGTCCAGAGGATCCGGGTTCGTGGCCAGCCTCAGCTCTCTCTCTCTCTCCCTGTCTCTATCTCTTTACTTAGTGAGGCCCTCCACAACTTCGTGAGAACCGGTTTCAAAATAAAGTATAAAAAATAGGGGCGGGGGTGTAGCATGGAGGTAGAACGCCCCTGGGTTCAATCCCCGGCACCGCAAAAACTAAATAAATAAATAAATAAATAAATAAATAAATAAAACCAGCACTGCAGAGCATCAGCAACAAAAGCAAGCAGCAGTTCGCTCCACACTCAGCAGAGTCCCCAGTGCCCAGAGGCCTGACCAGAACCTGCGGCAGCAGCTGAGCCCACCCCCTCCCCCAGAGATTAAGAACAGCGCTCAACGAGACCATAAGTCAATGAGCTGCCCCAGGGGGAGACCACCCACCATGGCCACAGGCACTCGCAGGGTTTGAGATTGTGGGATTGCCCTGGCAGAGGTGCGAGTGGGGTCTGCTGTGGGACACAGTAGACACATGGATAAGCAGACAGTCGCTGGCAACATTTGGGTGGGACAGACATGCAGCCCGAGTGTTGCAGTGCCCTTATAGAGTCCCCAGGGATCACCACAGGACATTTAGCTATGGTACCTGGGGAAAAATTGAACCAAACCAGCCCTCTCTGTGGAAAACATGGAGCTCCATGTTTGCACAGAATCGGGTCAAAGCAACATCTGCCGCTTCTATAGGCAAAGGGAGACACAAGCCAGGGCCCCCTGTTGGTGACACTTGCCATATGTAAAGACAGAGAGAGACATAGGGACAGCCCAAGTGGAGACCACGGTGACCCACGCTTGCAGTGAGAGGGGTAATAGTGGCACTGGTCGCCCGCACAGGTAGTGAGAGGCACCAGGTAAAGGTACTACTGGCAAAACTGGCTAACCATATGCAGAAAAATAGAAATAAACCCCACTTTCTCACCTAGTACAAGAGCCAATTCAAGATGGATCAAAGACCTAGAAATCAGACCAGAGACCTTGCAGCTACTTGAAGAGGGCATAGGTCCAACACTTCAACACATAGGCACAGGTAGACTTCCTCAACAAGACCCCAAAGGCACAAGAAATTAAAATGAGGATCAATACATGGGATTGCATTAAACTGAAGAGCTTCTGTGCAGCAAAGGAAACAATCAAGAACCTCAACAGAGAGCCGACAGAATGGGAGAAGATTTTTGCCAGCTCCTCCTCTGATAGAGGACTAATATCTAGAATATACAGAGAACTTACAAAAATCACCACTAAAAAAAAATAACCCAATCAAAAAATGGGCATGTGAACTAAATAGACACTTCACAGAAGAAGAAACACAAATGGCCAATAAATGTATGAAAAAATGTTCAACATCATTAGCAACCAGAGAGATGCAAATAAAAACTACCCTGAGATTTCACCTAACCCCAGTTAGAATGGCAATCATTAAAACACAAACAACAACAAATGCTGGTGAGGATGTGGAGAAGTAGGAACTCTAATACACTGTTGGTGGGATTGCAAATCAGTGCAAATGCTTTGGAAAACAGTGTGGACGATCCTCAGAAGAATGGGAATGAACCTACCGTATGACCCAGCAATACCACTTCTAGGCATTTACCCAAAAGAACTGAAACCAAACTACCAGACTAATGCATGTGTATCTATGTTTATAGCTGCACAATTCACAATTGCCAAACTTTGGAACCAGCCAAGGTGTCCATCGACAGATGAATGGATTACAAACTATGGGATATGTACACAATGGAATTTTACGCAGCCATAAAGAAGAACAAAATTATATCATTTGCAGGGAAATGGAGGGAACTGGAGAACATTATGCTAAGTGAGATTAGTCAGTCACAAAGAGTGAAAAGCCGGATGTTCTCCCTAATATGTGGAAGCTAGGGAGAATGGGAATTAGAAGGGACTCCAGACAATGGAGAAAACTTTGGATGAATAAGCAAGTAGGGGACCTAACTGAGGGAGATGGGAGGGTGGAAGAGGGAAACCCACTAATGCACATGGTGTATATACACAAATTTATCAGAGTCAATCACTATGCCGAGAACGAAAAGAAGGGAATGGGGAGGGAATAAAGTGGGATTTGAGGGAGGGCTAAATGAGCAATGCATGCATGCATGCTTCTGATACCCTGACACTTATCAAAATGTGTAACTACAATGCACCAATAAATGAATGTATTTAAAAAAAATAAGTACAGACTTAAATTTAATGTGATGATTCTATTTCTCTCTTCCCACATCCTCCTTCCCTCCCTTCCTTCCTTCTTTCTTCCTCTCTCTTCCTCCCCCTTCATGCACTTCCATACTTTCCTTCTTTATCCTCCTTCTTTCCTTCCTCATTTTTTCTTTCTCAGCATTATGCTTCTAATATTACAGACAGCCCTAACCAATTTTTCAGGTTTATTATTCATATATCCCCCCACAAAATGGTAGAGATTGCAGATGAATAATAAAAATGATGACAGTAAAAGATAATTGCCATTGTGAAAAACTATCATAATGATTATGTGTTTGTATGCTACCTGAATCTCTGTTCACGAGACCATTTGTTTTTATAAGTTGCAGGTATTATTGACTAAACAATCATGAAATTATTAGGATATTTAGAAATAAAAGGACATTTTGATAAACCTATCTCTAACAATGAAGAAATGGAAAATATGGGTGAAAGTTCTCACAAACTACAATTTATAAAAAAGTCAGCAATTGCTTAAAGTTAATCATTAATAACTATTTAAACATACAGAAGTCTAATATTAAATATAGTATTATCTCTATAAGATATTCCTAACTTCAAGAAGAACTGCCTATACTCCCAACACTGATAATCAGAATTAGGCAGATTTTCTTCACATTATGTAATATTGCAATGATAGAAAAGCTTTTCACCTTTTCACCCTCGGTAACGATCTGGATAGCATTTGGGATGAGTCGAGCAGTTTTCTCCTTGGTCATAAAGGTTATATTCTTTAAAGCAATAGAAATCTAAACACACAAAAGAAGAAAAAATTGAAAAGTATATTTTTCAGAAGCATATGCATCATGAAATACCAAGTATTACAGCAATCTAATCCAGAATATTCAGTTGAAAAATTCTGAAGGAATTAACAAGCACAGGCTTGTATTCTCTAGGAAACCCAAGTGAAGCAGACATTCTCCCCTTAAGTATTCTCCCCCATCAACTCCTGTAGCTAACATTAGGACAAAGTGTGAAAAGACATGTGGGTATTCATATTCCACATTACGACACCAACACACAAGAAAAATGCAGATAGTCTCTCACATAAGACATGGTTTGGCAGCCAACAGCTTTAAGTCCAAGGTTTTTTAACCTGAAATCTTTCTCTAACTGTATTAAAGTACAAATGGAGTTCAGTGTATTGTTAGAAAAATATATTACACATTCAAAAATATATTATGCATTTATACATATAACATGTAAATATACTTATACATATATAAGTATCGATACATAAATACATATGAATTTACTTCGGAATCATCTAAAATACATTGTTTTAAGAAGACTATGTATATTTCCATCGATGCAATTATTGTATCAACAAATCAAATGCAAAAATATGTCTTACTGCAGTTTCCCATCTGAAGATGTTGCTATAGAAACATAGCCAGTTTTCTGAAAGGTACAGTCGTCCCTGAAGCAAAATGTCCCTCTGAAGAGCACAAGCATAATCTATATACACAGAAATGAGAAGCGGCTTATTCACAAGTCTGGCAACTGCACACGCTTCAATACATTGACAGACATCACCATTTGTTCACTGGTTCATTCATTCATTCATATACGCTGGACACCATATGCTAGATATTTTGTTGTACACTAAGGTTACGAGAAATGGCTCATGCCCTCATGGAACAGTGTAGAGGGAAGGCAATAAAAAAATAAATAAATATGATAATGATCACAGCATAGAGGAAGCTATAAAGGCATATAACAAGCATATAAAAGCATATAAATATAACAGGAACTACGCAGGTAAGAGGGGTTGAGGTGCAGGTGGAGAGAGGACATCAGGAAGGATTCTCCTTAAAAGTTACCTGTAAACTAAAGCCTAAAGATCAATAAAGCGTCATGAAGGAACAGCACATGCAAAGGCCTTAAGGTAGAAAGAAACCTAGCACATATGAGGAACTGAAAGAAGATGGATCTCTGGGCTGAAGAAGTGAGATCACGTGAGGTCTCGCAGGCCATGGCAGAAGGGACTCTGAGAAGCCACCTATAAGTGGAAGGGCATGATGAGATGTATATTATTAAATACCACTTTATTCATACTGCGAAAATGGATTCTGATAAATCAGTTAGAAGAGCAGGGGAAAACTGATGGTGGTTCAGACCAGAAGTACACAATATTATGAGAAAGAAGTAGCACTGAAGGGGAATTAGTTATAGAGTAAATGTTGGGTAAGAAGTAAAGAATAGGTGAAGATGACTCAGAAAATTGTATATATACATTCAATCCCCTCTGGGTAGAACACTTCTGAGCTACACCCCCAGCCTTATTTTATTTTATTTTATTTTGTTTTATTATTTTATTTTATTTTGTGGTGCTGGGAATTGAACCCAGGGGCATCTACCTCTGAGCTACACCCCTAGCCCTATTTTATTTTATTTATTTTGTTTTATTATTTTATTTTATTTTATTTTATTTTATTTTATTTTATTTTATTTTGTGGTACTGGGGATTGAACCCAGGGGCATCTACCTCTGAGTTACACCCCTAGCCCTATTTAATTTTTATTTTGAAACAGGGTCTCACTAGGTTGATGAAAGTCTCACTACTTGCTGAGGCTGTCCTCGAACCTGCTATCCTTCTGTTTCGGCCTCCCAAATACTGGGATTACAGGCATGCGCCACCATGCCTGGATTTATTTTTTATTTTGAAACAGGGTCTCACTAAGTTGCTGAGACTGGCCTCAAACCTGAGATCCTCCCGTCTCAGCCTCCCAAGTACTGGGATTATAGGCAAACACCACCATGCCCAGCAATTATATACATTTAAAGTCAGTTTCAAAATTTATCCTTTCCACCTCAGCACTAAAATCCAGCATAATCAAGTCTTTAGTTTAAAAAAAATCTGGTAAATGCCACAATTTACCAAACAAATTAATACCATGCCCCTAAGATTACGATCTGGCTCTGTGGCTAATGTAAATAGTAGTGGTAAATTACCCATAATACAAGTTAAAATGGCTGCTAGGAGGTGATTTAGTTAACTACTGAAATTTCTAATTCTATGAAGTAATTAGCAATTTTAGAAAAATAAACCTCACAATTTTTAAACTTAGTCATGTAAATTTCTAAGCAAACACTAAAAATTGAGCAAAGTATTCTTTCACAATGCTTCCATCAGTCAAACAAAACTGAGATAGGACCAAACAAAAATTCCTAGTAAATAAGTAAGCTGATTAAGTTACTCATTTACTAGTATGCATCTCCAAAATAGAGACTAGGCTAAAGGTCACCTTGAGGTGTCATGAAATTTTTATCTAAACCACTGAAATATGTTATCAGTTCACTGCTTCTCAGGCTTCAGATCAGATACCTGGAAGACTTATTAAGACACAGATTGCTAGGTCCCTTCCCTGGGTTTCCGATTACATAGGTCTGGGGCCAGGTCAAGAGTCCACATGGCCAACCCTCAAGGGATGCCAGTGAGCGTTGCTGGCCATAGACCACACTGCATTATTTTATGTTAACTGTTTTAAAAGCTATAGTAACCACCTGGAGAATTTTAAATAAAAACTATTTGATATATACATTAACAGATTTTTTCCCCAGTAGTTTTTAAAAATAGCTCCCCTAAAATGGGTGTGTTCTCTCATAATAAACAAATACCACATTAAAATTAAAAAAAATTTTTTTGCGGTACCGGGGATTGAACCCAGGGGCGTTCTACCTCCGCACTACACCCCCGGCCCTATTTTTTTATGCTTTATTTTGAAACCGGGTCTCACAAAATTGCGGAGGGCCTCACCAGGTAGAGAGAGAGAGAGAGACAGGGAGAGAGAGAGAGAGAGAGAGAGAGCGAGCTGAGGCTGGCCGCGAACCGGGATCGTCTGGTCTCCGCCTCCCAAAGTACTGGGATTACAAGCGTGTGCCACCACGCCCGGCTAAATTTTTTTAAAAATGGCAAAGGCAGCCGGGCGTGGTGGCACACGCTTTTAATCCCAGTACTTTGGGAGGCGGAGACCGGAGGATCCGGGTACACGGCCAGCCTCAGCTCTCTCTCTCTCTCTCTCTGTCTCTGTCTCTGTCTCTCTCTCTCCTTAGTGAGGCCCTCCGCAACTTCGTGAGACCCAGTTTCAAAATAAAGTATAAAAAATAGGACCGGGGGCACAGAACGGAGGTAGAACGCCCCTGCGTTCAATCCCCGGTACCGCAAAAAAAAAAAAAAAAAAGG
>PVJS01015551.1:0-37500 GCA_004027185.1 Glis glis
AGCGCAGAGGTAGAATGCCCCTGGGTTCAATCCCTGGTACCGCAAAAAAAAAAAAAAGGTTCGTCCGTGTTGTAGCATGTGTCAGTATGTCCTTCCTTTTTTTGTTGTTGTTGTACCGGGGATTGAACCCAGGGGCGTTCTACCTCCGCGCTACCCCCCCCCCGCCCTATTTTTTTTATACTTTATTTTGAAACCGGGTCTCACGAAGTTGCGGAGGGCTTCACTAAGTAGAGAGGGAGAGGGAGAGCAAGAGAGATAGAGAGAGAGCAGGAGAGAGAGAGAGAGAGAGAAAGCGCGTGCGCACACACATGCGCGAGCTGAGGCTGGCTGCAAACCCGGATCCTCCAGTCTCCGCCTCCCAAAGTACTGGGATTACAAGTGTACGCCACCATGCCTGGCTGTATGTCCTTCCTTTTAAAGGCTGGATAATGTTCATTGTGTGTATATATCGTGTCTTGCAGATCTGTTCACCTATGGATGGACACTAGTGTTGGTTCTACCTTTTGTGTATTCTAAATAATGCTACTGCAAAGCACAGATATTCATATATTTAATGGTAGTGTCGACTATGCCTACATGTCAGGGTTAGCTCCTTTCGTAGAAGCATTGATACCAGCACGGTTCTATAGTGATATCCTGTTTTTCTGCATCGTTGCTATGTGAATTATTTCCTGCTTTGGGGGCCTGGTGCCCCTGACACGTGATATGCACGAATGTTCTGGGTTCACCTCTGTTCCAGTCCCTTTTATTTAGGGAAATATTTGAGAGGAGTCCTTACTGTTTAAAATGTGGGAGTTGCTTGCTTGGGTTAGATTCACCCCAGGAAAAAAATGTGGAAAATGAGACAAGCTTCAAAGGAGCCACACCACTACTGGTTTCAGACATATCCTGGAAGTGCGGCTTCCTCTACTCCGTGCCAGGCTGAACGCTGCCATTTGAACCAGTATCAACTTCCTGGTTGTTTACAAGGGAAGGGCGCTGGCCGGGCTGCCTCCATGACTCGGAGCACATATGGCAACGCCAGCACTGTTATGAAGAATTCAGAGATCCTGGAATTGATGTCTCTTCTTTTTTTTTTTTTTTCAATCTGAAAATCAGGGTTCCTTTGAGGTGTTAAGTCATGGGCACCAGGGTCCCCGGATGGCTGACTGCTCCAGGGAGATTCACTCTGCAGCTCAACCCCCACAGAGAGCGAGCCTCCTCTCCTCCTGCGGGTCACACCACAGATGTGTTTCTGATATTGCAGAAATAAGCAAAATCATTCCTCCACCGACTCTGCTGCGGCATCTGTGGTCATCTTTTTGTTTATCATGTTGCTTTTGACCTTCAGTAGGTCTTACTGGCAAGGCCAAAACAAGGATGAGAAAATTAACAAGCATACACACAATGAAAGAAATCAAGATCTTTAACCATTTCCAGGCACAACCACCCAACATAGCAATGACGCTCTTAGCTTATGAGGTGATTTTATTTGAGAAACCATGTGTTCTACATAACTTATACTTGTCGTCTGTCATGTTATAACAAACCTAGAAAGTGACAGACACCTGCAGTCCTGTGGTGCTTTTCTCCTGTGACCCTTATTCTTTCTCCATTTTCACCTTGGTGGCTTTGTTGGTTTTCTGTCACTGTCACAAAATACCTGAGATAATCAGTTTGTAAGGAGGAAAGTTTTATTTTGGCTCATGATTTCAGAGGTTTGAGTCCATAGTCAGTTGACTCAGTTGCTTTCGGGCCTGTGGTGAGGCAGAACATCATGGTTGGGAGCATGTAGCTGAGGAAGACACTCAGCTCATGGTGACCAAGAAGGAAAGTGAGAGAGAGAAAGAGAGAGAGAGAGAGAGAGAGAGAGAGAGAGAGGCTCCTTCAAGGGCATGCCCCAAAGACCTAACTTCCTCCCATAGGCCCCACCTCTTAAAGGTTCTCCCACCTCTCAGTATCACCAAGCTGAGGACCAAGGCTTTAACACATTGAACTTTAGGAGACATTCCAGATCCAAACTATAGCAGTGGCCAAAGGGACAGACGGTGGGAGCACCTGCATGTCTTTTGTGAAGGCTCATGGGGACCCAGCAATCCTCAATTAGCCTGTCTGTGAGAATGAAGAGTAACATTGGGCCCACTGGAGCTGAAGGACTAATGCCTGCCACATTGAAGGCCTTCCATGTATGGGTATTGGAAGAATAAATGAGTGAAGGGAGGCGTCCCTGTGGTCTGAGATATCTACTGGCAATCAATATCTAATATTCTATTGCGCAGGTGGGGAGACTGAGTTTTTGAGAGATTAATTGATTTCCATAGGCTCAGCCAGCCAGCCAATAACTTGTTAACGCCAAAAACAAGACCAGACTTTCTGTTTCCAGGCTCAGAGCAGAAAGTGTTTGTGCTAGATTTATGCACTTGCCGACCCGTTCCTGCTGATGGCCACTTTGATAAATCATTTCAATTAGAAGCAGATGTTATCACGGTATACATGGAGACTTGTCTTCCTGAGGTTCCAGACAGTGAGGTTGCTATTTTATGGTTTCCTGTCTGTGTGTGGGTCAGTGTTGGTACAGCCTCACAAACAAACAGATAAGCAAACAATAACAAAATTAGCTGTGGTGGCATTGGAGATTTCAACTTAAGGATAAAGCCCTATGTTATTTCCCCAGAAATCATGGTCAGCCTTGTTTGGAAAATGAGCAGGAAAACTAAGAGCTTGGTTGGTTGTACAGAGTAATCAGAGACCACTCGCACAGCGGTGGAAGTTTCTGGGAATCTTGATCTGGGAAATGTAATTAAAACAACCTCCCTGGCAGCTTCATGACATCTGGTACTAACCATCAGTTTGGGAATCTTAACTTGCATGCAGATATTTTCTAGAATCATTTCTTTCCCATCTACTATTCATATGGCTTTTATTTTCTTGTAATAATTTCCTTTTTGATTATAAGTTGAATAGATGGAAATTTTGCATGAATTTGGGGAAGATGTGTAAGTCACTTGCAATTTCATTACCCAGAAGTAACCATTTTTAACATTCTGGGATATAGTCTTCTATTTTTTATTTTTTATTTTTGGTACTGGGGATTGAACTCAGGGTTGTTCTACCTCTGAGCTACACCCCCAGTCTGATTTTATTTTTTATTTGAAACAGGGTCTTGCTAAGTTGCTGAGGGTCTCACTATGTTACTGAGAGTGGTCTCGAACCTTGTGATCCTTCTGTCTTGGCCTCCCAAGTATTGGAATCATAGGTGTGTGCCACTATGCCCAGCCCCTTCTATTCTTTCACATATATATTCCTTCTTAAATTGTGAAATCTACTATATATTTTGTTGTACAATCAGCCTTTTTTGTTCACTTAAAGATTATTGCATGAGAATTTCTCTGTACAATTAAATATTCTTCTAAACATATTTTTTAAAAGGTGGCCCTGTTTTCTACTGCGTAGATGTACCAGATTTACTTAACCACTTTCATGTGATGGAGTTTTTAGAGTTTTGGCTTTCATAGTTCATATGCATATGGATGACATAACACCTATTTTTATATCTGTAGTCTTTTAGAAATGCATTTATTTTGAGAAGTAAAGTATTTGATCTTAATTTTGAATTAAGTTTTCCTGTGGGATCATCAAACTAGAGCAAAAATGAGGGAAAAAAACAAGATAATGATGAAAGTTGGGCAAGTTCATATTAATTAGACTGTAGATTTCTTCCTTCATTTTCCCCTCCTTCCCTTGCTTCAGTGAATACCTACTGTGGATCGGGCACAGTGCAAGTCCATGGAGCAGTGAGTGCTAGTTTCAACTTTGATAAGGGCCAGGGAGGATGGAGGCTACAATGGTATCTAGCGGGTTGTAGCACACAGGTAGAGATTGTTAGCCTGGGAGGAAAACAGAGTAGGTCATTGCTGAGCTGATGTGATTTGCATGCTGCTGCTGATAGGTGTGTGTGTGTGTGTGTGTGTGTGTGTGTGTGTGTGTGTGTGTGTGTATGTGTATGTACGTGCACATGCACACTTCATGGGTGGCCAAGGACATGTGGTCAACAGAAAGAGGGTTGGATGTGTTCAGTGCTGCTTCCTTATGAACTTGGGAGAACCTTGGTGCTTCAATTCTCAGCTCATCCCTGAAAATAATAACAACATACAATTCCTATTCTGCAGAACTCAACGCTTATTTGAAGTCCCATGAAATTCGTTCTTGCACCCAGATGTTGCATAACGTCTCCAACTTTTATCTTAGTTATTCACGTGCATGGAGCAAATTGCAGCCTCTTAACACCAGACAAGCCAAGAAAGCAGTTGCCCCCAGCTGCTTCTGTCTCCCACTTCTGTCCGCAGGACCAGGTCCTCTTGTCCCTGAGCATGCTCCTTCTTGGGTTGGATGTGACTGATGTGTGGGCAAAATTGGATCATGTCTTGTTGCTATTGTATCTCCCATAACAGGAGGTTATGGGGGAGACTGGGTCTCAGGTGTTGTCTGACTAGGCAGGCTGCACCCACTGTAGTGCTGGTCTCCGTCTCCAGGTGGGAGCACCGTTCTTCTAAATTCCTTCTTCTCCCTTTTCTCACAGTTCCCAGGCTCCTGCCTATGAGAATAAGATAAGCTCCCCTTTGGCCCACCAGAATTCCTCATGGAAACTTCTTTCTTGTTGACTTCTTACTCCTAAAATCCTTTCTAAACTCCTCATCCATGTTAGAGCCACTGATTATCCTGTGTAGGGTGACATGATATAGTTGTATTTGGGGACAGAAACATTTTTGTGGCCATGATTTTTGGTCAGTGCAAAGTTACCTTTGATTCAAACACTCAAAACAAACACTCCATATGAAAAGAAACTTGATAACTAAACATAAACAAGTTTAGTGTATCCAAGAATGGTGGTGCACACCTGTAATCCCACTCCTTAGCTAAGATTAGGAAGATCACAGATTGAAAGCCAGTCTCAGCAATTTAGTGAGGCCCCCAGGAACTTAGTGAGACTCTGTCTCAAAATGAAATAATAAGACATGATCAGGAGTTTATCTGATCATGAGCTTATCTCAGAGGTAGAACACCCCTGGGTTCCATCCCCAGTACCCCCACCCCCCACAAGTTTAGTAGATAAGATATTAACATGATCCCACATTTCCCACACACCAGTAAAACATTTATTTAGAGGCAGACCTATACACATGCTAATGAACATTATTATAATTATCTATAGATTTGAGAGTAGTTAATACTTTCTGGGGTGGGGATATAGCTCACAGGTAGAGTGCTTGCAGCTGGGTGTGGTGGCACATGCCTATAATCCCAGTACTTGGGAGGCTGAGATAGGAGGATCGGAGGTTGGAGGTCAGCAAGATTTTTAGCAATTTAGGAAGACCGCTGCTTCAAAATAAAATAGATAGATAGATAGATAGATAGATAAATAAATAAATAAATAAAAAGGGCTGGGGGTGTAGCTTGAAGGTAGAATGCCCCTGGGTTCAATCTCCAGACCAGTACAAGAAAAAAAAAAATAACAGTACTTGCCTAGCTTATGCAACACCCTGGGTTTGATCCCCAGCACAGCAAAGACAAAACAAAACAAAAAACAAACACCCCCAGCATTTTTCTAAAATTATGATTTTTTGAGCAGTTAAAATATGTCATATACTGTGAGCTAAATTTTAATTCTTAATATTTGAAAAAATTTTTTTAGAGAGGATAAAGCACTTGCCCAAGTTTACACAATCAATAAGTTGAAAAGGTGGAATTTGAAGTCTAATGCCCTTTCTCAATGAATTCACATTATTTTTATGCTGGGGTTGGAACCCAGGGCCTCCTGCATCTTAAGCAAGCCCCTGCCACTGAGCTATGCCACCAGGCCCTCCGATTTCCATTGTCGAGACAATATTTAGTGAACACCAAAATGTCAATTTACTTCATCTACTCTCATCATAACTGTCTGAGATATTGCTCTTTTACTCATGAGAAAACAGACCCAAAGAGATTAAGAGGATTGTTCAAGATGCGTGTCTATCATGTGGCAGATCAGGAGTCTAACCCAAGTCTGTGTAACTCTGAAGCCCACGGAATTCCAGTGTACCATAATTCCTTCTGGAACCTACATGCTTTGAAATATCCTTGATTTCTCAAAAAAAAAAATCTACTACTTCTTGCACTCCTTTTTGAGAAATCCTTAGGAATGGATGTAACTTGGATCTGGATTGGGAAGGAAGAAGAGAACCAAGAAAAATCTGGGCAGGGGCAGAGAAAGAAGAATTTATTGCCTAGCTCAATTTTCAAATTATTTTTGAACATTTTTTTTTCTTTCAATCAAATTCAGAGCACGTCCCATTTACTTTCAAACCTGGCTGGTATAACTTTTGTCATAGTAATTCGCGTTTTCCTAAATTTTGCTCAAGGTTGCAAAATGCTTTTGCACAGTATTTTGAAAAGGCAGGCCAACCTCAGAGCTCCTTCCCTGGGAAGGGAGGGGGAGGGGTGCTCTCCTAAAGGACAGAAAGACTGAGCTTCAGGAGCTCCGACACAGGAGAAGATCCAAAAAGTAGGACACCTGGAGGGGATTTGGCAAATAACAAGGTTGAGCTAGATCCCAAACGAAGCGAAATCAAAGCAGCCTGGCCTCGCGCTGGAGATGGGAATCGCCTGGAGCTGACAGTGCCCAGGATATGCAGGGCTTAATGACAGCAAAGGAAATGAAGACATTCTCCAGCTCTCCTCCCACCTTCTCTTCCTCAGGCCCCGAGATGCTGTATGGACTGTCAGGCTAGGTGGAAAGAACACACAGGCCTCCTGCCTCTGTTCACAGGTCACCAGGCCCTGCCTGAGGTCAGTGTTTTAAATGCACCCTCTAAGGAAAATCCTCAAGGAGATGTGTCCCCTGCCAGAACACATATGTGAGTAGAGCATATATGTGTGCATTCTGGGAGCAAGGAAGCCTTCAAGGAGAAGTTCTGCTGGGAGTGCCCAAAAGCCCCTGGTCATGAGTCCTGACAGCGGACAACTGCCAGTGTGAGCAAAGTCCTTGCCAGTGGGCGCTGCAGGGAACGGAGAGTGCTTCGTGGCCCAAGAGCAGAATCTTCCAGCCAGCTCTGGAAGGGTTGGCCAAGGTTTTGCACAAGAGTTTGCATTCTTCAGGCAGGCCGAGGCATTGCTGCCTGCGCAAAAACCCATTCCTTAGTGGCAAGCGACATCGTTACTCCTTTGATGTATGCCTTCTCATGTCCAGTGGCCCCACGTTTTTATTAGCTCAGGCAATTTTCTAAAAAGCAAGCAGACGGGGGCAGGAGGTACAGCTTGGTGATAGAGCACTTGCCTGTCATGCATGAAGCCCTGGGTTCAGTCCCTAGCACCACAACAAAACAAAACAAAACAAAAAAGCAAAACAGGCAGACAAAAGAACAGTCAGAACAGCAAGGAAATACGCTATATATATAACACACACACACCTTGGAACCACAGTCCAATGACTAATCTCTTAATACCTTTTGAAGATGGCCCTTCCATTCAGAAATCTTTTTACCTTTGATGAATTTTGAAATGACCCTTCATATACACCAGTGGTTCTTAGCCTGGAAGCACCAGACCTGAGCCACAACCTAGAGATTTTGATTTAATTGTTCTCGAGCAGGTCCCGGGTGTGGCTGTGATGTGCAGCCAGGGCTGACACCTGTGGAGAAGCGTCACACACCCGCATCACCTGCTTCATGCCCTGGCCCTGCTACGCCAGGCGAGAGCGAGAGCGGTGGGACTCGGAGTTTAAGCCCGATTATGATACGCTCTTAATATTGTATTTCAAGTGGATTCCTTGTGTATTTCACCGTCACGCTCTTCAGGAACAGGAAATCCTTTTGACCTATTGATTGGCAGATCAGGTTTCCAGAAGTGTTAAGAATGCTTTCGTGGTCCTATGTGACCGACATGGTAATCTTGGGGCTTAGAAGAATACATTAGCCCCCGGCTGTGACCTCTGTGGAAAACTCTCCTGTCAGGCAGCATGCATCTCAGAGAACACACGGGCATCTTTTCATCCACCTGAAAAATTAAGAAAAAAAACCCACCCATAATCAATGTTTGGATGGATTTCACACTCTCTCTGAGAGAATCCCACAGGTCATTAATTAGTCTTTTCACGTTACCATAATTACACTGTGCTTCCTGGGTTTTGGACGTGGAAGAACTTGGGTGACTTGTTCACAGTTACCTAGTTATGATGATACCAGCTAGTTTTTAGTTTCTGACTGCAGCAAGTCTATCTACCTTGTATAGTAGGGCTCTCTGTTAGGATGCAAAGAGAATTGCTTTAATTAATGAATTTATTTTTTTGCGGTACTGGGGATTGAACCCAGGGGCTTTCTACCTCTGAGCTATACCCCCAGCTCTAGTTTTTTATTCTTTATTTTGAAACAGGGTCTCACTAAGTTGTGGAGGACCTCACTAAGTAGCTGAGGCTGGCTGTGAACCTGGATCTTCCAGTCTCAGCCTCCCAAGTACTGGGATTACAAGCGTGTGCCACCATGCCCGGCTTGAGAATTGTTGTTTAAGAACTGAGAAAACCAAAACCATCTTTAGGTCTTAGGGCATTATTACTGCCTCATTTGTAATATCCTAAGAATCTGAATAAAAATAATTTCTCAAGCTGTGTTGGATTATATATTAGGATTCCATATTTTAAGTGTATTTGGGGTACTGGGGTATAGTTCAGTGGTAGAGCGCTTGTCTAACATGTGCAAGGCCCTGGGTTCCATCTCCAGCACCTCAAAATGAACACCCCCAGAAAAACACTCCAAAACTAAAACTGTATGTGGTATCTATATTATATAATATATAAGATATTTGTAATTGCCTTTCATAGGATTCATAACTAGATGATAACATTTATGTTATCTAGATTCTATGAAAATCCTATAAATCTGAGAAAAATCAGTATACATTTCCTCTGAGATATCCTAAAAATTATCCATTGTTCAATTTGGACATTTTAGCATAGGCTAAAAGCAGCATTTAATTTTATTTCTCAATGTTATTTATTTTAAAATATTTAAACAGTTCATAATTTAAAAAATGCAAGTGGTTGGGGTTGGGAGTGTAGCTCACTGGTAGAACACTTACCTGGCATGCATGAGACCCTGAATTCAATCCCCAGCACCACACAAAAAGTGCCAGTGGTTAATAGTGAAAACCTTAGCAGGACGTGGTGGCACACACTTGTAATCCCAGTACTTGCGAGGCTGAGACAGGAGGATTGCAGGCCAGCCTTAGTAACCTCGTAAGGGCCTTCACAACTTGGTGAGACCCTGTTTCAAAATAAAAAATAAAATAGGGCTGGAGTTGTAGCTCAGAGGTAGAATGTTCCTGGGTTCAATCCCCAGTACCACAAAAATAAATAAATAAATAAATAAATAAATAAATAAATAGTGAAAAACTTCTTCCCACCTGTCTCTCAGCTATCCCAGCTTTCTCTTTCTCTCTCCACAGGGCGCTAACAGCTTCTTATATAAAGAACTTCTATTTGCACTACATTTAAGAAGAATTGGAGGAAGAAATTGATTATTCTCACTGAAAGAAAAATGAATGAAAAATGAATAAATAAATAAAAGTTTTTATGGAAAATGGGGGGAGAAGGAAAGTGGCATCTTATATGAATGTGAAGTACAATGATATTTATCACCAAGTTCCTTTCCAAACTCAATCTTTACCAATCACTGCATGTTATAGTTTAAATATAGAACATCCCTTGAAAAAGCCCAGGCTTTGATGTTCCCCGATGATATAATTAAATCATGAGGGCTGTAATCTCATCAGTGATAAGTCTATTGTAATGGATTTATTGGGTGGTAACCTAGGCAGGTGGGGTGTGGCTGGAGGGTGTGGGTCCCTGGGGGTGTGGCCTTGGGGATTATATATGGTCCCTCTTCCCCTTGATTTCTCTGCTCCTAGCCTCCATGAAATGAGAGCAGAGCTCTTGCTCACACTCACTCTCTCTCCTTCCTGCTGCCATGCCCTGAGCTCCTCCGATGTAGTCTGGACTAACATGGACTGAACCCTGAAATCTCCAGGACTATGAGCAAATAAATCTTTCTTCCTCCAAGTTGTGATCAGGTGTTTTGGATTACAGCAGTGAGAATGCTGACTAAAAATGCCTGAGCATAACTCCTCCTCAGTAGATGTTGGAGAAATATTTGCTCATTTAATTAGCCGTTGATGGAGTGGCCTTTTCTTTACCAGTCTTACGGTCCTGTCCACTTTCTTCTGTTCCCACCTCCTCTGTGTCATCCTGGAACTAGGGAAGTTGGTACTCCTTGGCTTTGATGTCCCTATTTCCTGCGACCAGCGTACTTAGCTGCCTTGGAGACCATAGTTTACTTCTTGCCCTTTCCACGTGTCCTGTTTGGGTTCACTGGAGCTAAGTCAGAGCCCCAGGTTGTATTCATGGTGCAGAGAAACTTGGAGCACTTTCTCCTGAGATGTGGAGCAGGAGGGGCTGAGGCACATCTCCTGCTGGGTTAAGAGTTGCCTCCTACTTTCCCAGCAGGAAAGAAAGAACCCGGGTGGGGTGAGGAAGCAGTTTTTTAGCTACTGCTGCATGTCAAATAGGGCTTCCTATTGTTTTGTTTACCCTATTGGCTAATTCTATGATTTTAATTCCAGGAGGGTTTTGCCAGGTGGCAAATATTCTAGGTGACTGAGAGAGCAAAGGCATAGCAGGGAGAAACAGCGCGAGGCTCTGTTTGGACGAGTACAACCCTGACTTTTATTCTCTATATTCTTTTTCCCTCTTAGATATCCTTATTTTCAGAACCCTAGAAGAATGCATGAAATGGGCTGTACCGGACAGGTTGAGCTAAGGAAGCAGTTTCCTTAGCAACTGTAGCCGTATGAAGGGCTGGAAGCCTTCCTTGTCTCATTTTTCATTTCATTTTCCGCAGTTCCTGAAAGGAGGTCAGACGCTCTGTGTTAAGTTCACATCGCAGTTTTGCTGTGGTGCCTCCTGTATCGGAGCTGGGGGAGGCAGACCATCGTGCACGGTGCTGGATGCCGTCACTTATTCCAGTTAGAAATGAACATAGACACACAGTCACATTTTGCAGTTGTTTCTCAAATAGAGTATCTATTTTATTTGTTAAGAGTTCAAAGCTGAAGGTGTAAAAGCCAAAAGCTAAGGACAGCTCTGCCACACACATCCTTGCAGGTCATTGGTCTTTAAGGAGAGCTAATTGTTATTATTATATCATCATTATTATTATTATTATTACTATTATTATTATTTGTGGTACAGGGGATTAAACCCAGGGACATTCTACTTCTGAGATATAACCCCAGCCCCCTATTTTATTTTTTTCTTTTGAAACAGAGTCTCACTAAGTTGCAGAGGGCCTCACTACGTTGCTGAGGCTGGCCGCGAACCTGTGGTCCTTTTGTCTCAGTCTCCCAAATACCCGGATTGCAAAGCGCACACCACGACTTCCAGCTAAGCAGAGCTATTCTGATTTCAAAATCATATCAGCATATTTTTGGCAAGAGGGTATAGAATCCTTTTATTTTGTATTCTTTTACAAAAAGTCAAATTGGTCTTCCACTAATATGATCCCTTTTCTCAAATTATATGCAAGATCTGAAACTGAAGTTTATAGTTAACTTCAAGTCTCTAAATTCAATTCAACAATATTTATTGCATCTCTGATTCAGTAAGAACTGCAGGGGACAAGCAGATGTGGTAGGATGGTCTGTGCCCTCAAGGAATTTCGAATTTAGTCGTGGGAATAAGACAAATACAGTGTAATTACAACTACAAGGAAGAAAGTGATAAATGACGTTAAGCCATGGGTATCGACCTTGACTGCAGATTGGAGTCACCTGGAGAGCTGTAAAAACGCCAGCACGAGGTTCCTCCCCAGGCCTTGTTTAATGGGTCTGGGATACTGCTTGGGGGTTGGAATTTTAGAAAGGCCTTCCAGTGGCTGCAATGCGCAGCCAAGGTTAAGGCCCACTGGCAGAGAGCATCCAAGAGATGGCAAAAAGACAGTTATGGTTGGTTGGCATCAGAAAAGGCTTACCTTCAGGTGGCATTTAGGAAAAGTGGGTGTGAGATTCTAGGAGGCAGAGGAACTTGGAAGGGAAAGGAAGTGTTTGAGAGGAGGGAAGCAGAGAAAAGCCACAGAGGCGCACAGCAGGGTGGGTGAGTATTTGGGATGCTGCGAGCAGTGAGTGGACCACCTAGCTGCCAGCGAGGCGCATCATGTGCACGGAGAAGATAAAGCTAAGAGGAGGACTAGGAACAGTGAGGTGGGTGAGGTGCAAAGAACTGAGCTGGACGCAGGATTTGGCTCAAGTCTGATTTTTCTGTTTTTTAACTGTGCCTTGAGAGCTTTGGGGTTTTGAACCCAGTTGTGATTAGGAGAAGTCAGGCAGAAGGGAAGACAAAAAAAAAAAAAAACCCTTATAGCTGGGTGCGATGGTGCACACCTGTAATCCCAGTACTTTAGGGGACTGAGATAGGAGGATTGCAGGTTCGAGGCCAGTCTTAGCAACTTAGAGAGACCCTCAGCAATTCAGCGAGACCCTGTTTTGACTTGAAAAATAAAGTAGGGCTGGGGGTGTAACTCAGAGGTAGAATGCCCCTGGTTTCAATTCCCTGTACCAAAGGGCAGGGGGAGAAGAAAGAAAAGAAAAAGAAAAAAAAAAGGAGCTTATTTATGAGAGAAGAGGATGAGTTCAGTATATGACAAGTTAGGAGGAACTGGGAGATAATTTGGTTCGGCTCCTTTGTCTTCCAGGTAGGAGGCCCTGGGGAACCGACCTAGGACGATGCTGTGACTAGTTAATGGGCTGTCGTGGTTGCAGGGTTAGTGGGTGTGCAGGGGGGCTGTCCAGCAGGCATTGACACGCAGGTCTAATGCTGAGAAGAGAGGTCAGGGATGGAGAGACAATTTTGAGAATAATTTTCAATGAGGCAATAAGACATGAGGGCGTGAGAGGCATGTGGAAAGAGAGGGGAAAGGGAGGGAAGGGGGAGGGAATAGGGTGGGATTGGAGGGAGGGCTAAATGAGCAATGTGTGCATGTATGATGTTGATACCCTGACATATATCAAAATGTATAATTATAATGCACTAATAAATGAACATAAAAAATAAAAAAAAGAAGAAAAGAGAATTCGAAACTAACAAAAGAGGCATAGAATTGGCATTGAAACGAAGAAGAGAATCTAATAATTCAGGGTACAGAAAAAGAGTTTCAAGGAGGAGAAGGTCAACGTGCCTGGGGCTGCTGAGAGCCCCGGAGGATGAGGGCTGAGGCGAGACCTTGGGGGTGTGGTTTTTCTGTAGCTTGTGACTGGGTGCGGATTGAGTCCTGGGGGAAGGGGGTCGATAGCAAAGGGTTAGGAGTGGATGGTAAAAAGGAAGTTGCTATGAGCTCTCCTCATATGCTGGAAGGTTCTTCTTCAGTTCTTGTTCTGAGTCATTTTTCATCTATAAAAACATGGATGTGGGGAAAACACAGAGATTACTTTGCTTTCTGAGGAGGGGAAAAAAGCCTCCAATTAAAAAATGATATCCTATGACATGCCCTTGAAGATATAAAATGAATAGCTTAAAAAGAAGGCTACAATTAGTTATTTCTTCCAGGGTTTAAGTCATTTGCAAATGAATATCAATGAATAGCAGGGTGTGGATATGTACATAGATTTATGTGTATCTTATTTGATGTACAGATCAGGAGAGAGAGGACCTCTGAGGTGCTGCAGATGGGGAAAGGAAAAGAGCGGAGAGTTCCCTGTGGGGAGAGCGGGCAGCTTGCTTCAAGCCGTCTAGTGGCTCTGCTCTGCAGTGGAATACCCCAGGCACCATGCCTCCCAGAGTCCCCCTGGGCTGTCCCAAAATAAAGTTAATGAACAGGGACAGACGCTACCAACAAAAGAAGAAATGCTTTATATATTATTCACTACTCTCCAGGGGCCCTGTGCTATTCAGCATTAACATGCTCTCTGGAACAATGGTTTACACTTCCTGGTATGACATAGCTGTGCTTATCCAGGCACAGGCGACATCTTTCTGAGAGCCAGGATGGAGCACATAACGGAACCTTGGGCTCTTCTGGCTTTTAGAGGTGATCTGGTACAATCTCCAGCGTGGAATGACCTCACAGCACCCCTGACAAGAGCTTTCTTGTCTTGCTTTGTCTTCTGGTGAGGGGGAATTTGCCACCTGCAAAGGCAGCTCATTCTATTTTGGAGTGATTTTGTAGCCTTCAGGGAGTTTCCCCATGCTTTGAGTTCTTCCTTACTACAGCGTTCATCTTGCACCTGGTCCTAGGTCGAACCTCTTAGATTCCATCACTTCTCTCCAGCTTTTTCTCCGTTAACTTTTGAATTTGTATTCCACTACTGGAGTCTTCATGTTCATTTGATTTATGATATGAACAAAGACAAAAACTGAAAAAAAAATCACAGCTTGGGTACTGAAACTAAAATCCTTTTGTGTGATGCCCAGGTCCATTTTAGGGTCATCCATTCTTTTAAAAAGTCCTGGAAACCAGCCAGGCATGGTGGTGCACACCTGTATTCCCAGTACTTGGGAGGCTGAGACAGGAGGATTTTAGGTTTGAGACCAGTCTCAGCAATGTAGCGAGACTATCAACAACTTATTGAGACCCTGTTTGAAAACAAAAATAAAAGATGGGCTGGGGATATAGCTTGGAGATAGAATGCTTCTGGGTCCAATCCCCAGTACCACAGGAAAAAAAAGTCCTTGAAACCAACACAACATAGTTGAGTTCATTTATCCACTAATCCTAATGGAGTCTGGGTTTTTCTCAGTAGTTTTCTGAATTGAATGATCTATTAGGTGTCAGTGTCTGTCTGGAAGGACTTCCATTCCTGGATGCTGGACTGACTGAGAGGAGCCAGTCTGTGTTGGGAGTGCAAGGGCGCCATCTTTTCAGTGGTGAGTTGGGCAATGTCTGGGCCATCAGAATACTGCAGTTGTCACTTACAGAGGCCCACCTGCATCCAAATCTCAGAGCTCTTTGTTTTTTTCAATCATCATCTTAGGAAAGGAACAAAATAGCGTAGCACCATGATAGCCATAAGTGAGTTCTTGGGCTAATCCTGCCGAGTAGATGTGAGTGGAATTACTTCCATAAGTCTCTCTCTTTTTCTCTGAACTTGTTTTCCTGCCAGGGTCTGGGCAGAGTTCTTCCCCACAAAACAAGAGAGACGCCTTTTGATAATTTCTACTTCTCTAAAGTGTATTTGAATCTGCAGCACTTCTTTGAAAGAAGAAATCAAGAATTCTGTGTTAGACATTATTTAAAACACTTTTTGTTTTGTAATTGACACTGCAAAAGAGGGTAATCAGAGAGAATAAGCTAATCGGAAGACAATTTGGGTCAGGAATCTAAGCAGGGCTGTCTTGGGACCACAGCAATCCCTATGGTATAAATATTTCAAATATCCAGAGCGCTCACCTTCTCTTCCTGGGTTCTTCAGAGTCCTCAGGGTTCTGGTGACTGTTTCCAGTTGTCACATTTGTTCCTCGGGGAATTAACATTGTTATTTTTGTTCACAATGACTAAGAGATATGCAAATAAGTCACAAAGGATTTTTTCCATAGATAGCTTTTCAGGGTATTTTTCCCCAATTCCTCTTACATAAGTTTACAGATAGTGCGATTTGAGGTGAGATTAAGTTATAGACACTGTTCTCTCCACTTTATCAACTGCCTTGTCATTTCCTGCTCTGTTACCGTCACCAGGATGGCCAGTTCACGTGGGTGTCCCCTGGCCCGTGTGGATTCCACCAGTGCACTTGGTCCCTGGTACCAGATGCATTTGCAACTCCTTCTCTGTCCCTTCTCTGCAGCTAGACTGTCAATCTCCTTCATGATCGCCCCTTGTGGCCTTTTTAGTAAGGCATTTGTGTACATTAATAGTACAAGTTTTATGTACAAATAAAATTTGACATGTTTGTCAAGTGTTGGGTTGGCATTTAGTGGACACTTTAGTGTTTCCTCTGTAAATGGAAGGGCTGTGAATTTTACTGGAATGACCATTCTTGGAAATGAAGCCAATGACAAAGTGTCCCCCTGCCCCCACCCCTTTAACTCTTTTGTTGAAGTACACTTTTCCTGCCGTTTGAATGAGGTAGAGGACAGGCATCTAGACGGCAGGGTATTTGGAGGGAGGAGGTAAGAGAAGGTAAGAGAACGAGGGGGTCGTGGGGGCAGAAGATGTGTGGAAGCTGTAACTATGTACACGAGAGGAGAGGCAGGTGGGTGAGGAGAGCAGACATCTGAGGTTTGTGGGTAAATTAACAAAACCTCTGTCAAATTTTGTGGTGGTGACTCATTGCCTACCAGGGCAAGACATGTAGAATCTAAATGTTCTTGAATCATCACATAGAGCTTTAAATGGATTTGGGGAGAGACCAAGGTCCCTTTTTCAAAGCCCATTTCCAATGTCATTTTTTTCAACAAAGCATTCCCCCCAAAATGGACTCTCCTTGGACCTCTGAGAGCAGGCAGTGCCTCATTTTGCTGTGGCCATTGCTCCTTGTGACTCTTCCTATTCCTTCCTGAACAGTGCTCTCCCTGAGGGTGAGGCTGACCGCGCCCCATCTTTGTGTCTCTTTGTGCTGAAAGCCACCCTCCAAAGGCTGAGCTGAGTTGGAAGGCCTGGAGCTTGAAAGGTTAAGAGAAAAAAAAAAAAAAAAACAGGCAGGCTTTGAAAGCTCCTGTTCTCGTGTATCCGTGGCTGGAGATCCACTATGTCTACCTTGAGGAAGAGGCTGGCCCTGTCGTGATGGGGAAGTTTCCTTTCTGGGGAGGGTATGGCTGGGCATTTTGAAGCAGCTGTCTTCACAGGGTTGCTCGTGGGCACAGCTAGACTCTGAGGAACAGGATGACTCTGCCGGGTCCTTAGCAAACATTTAACTTCCAGGTGCTCAGGGCAGAGAGGAGGGAAGCCTGGAGCAGGAGGCCAGCTCAGGGTACCAGGAAAATAGGTCAGCGTCCAAGCAAGTGGCATCTTATGAGCTTAAGGACTGAGTGACACCCTTCTGTAGGAAAAGCACCCCAGATTTAGCAGGTAACAGTCTCTCCTCCATCTTTACTTGCCTAACCCCTTTGCTTAACTCACCCCTGGGCTCTGCTCGGTGCCTGATGTGGGAAGACTTGCTGACCCACTGATTGGAGTTTCCAGAGACTTCACAGAACTTGAATCAACAGAATCTTAGAGATAGATAGGATTTATAGAATGGATTATCTGGGAAAGCCCAGGTCCAGGGAGTAGAAGGCTTGTGTTCTCTCTCTCTCTCTCTCTCTCTGTCTCTCTCTCTGTTTGAATATGCACATATACATATAACAATTGTGTGTGTGCTTGTTTTTTTATGGAGAATAAACAATTGACATGCTGATATTAACCCAAGGTCATGCAAAAGAGGAGAGGGGAAGCTGGGAGCTGTGCAGGCTGACATATCTGTCCTCCCAAGAAAAGTGACAAAAGTAACTGCTCCACTAAAGGGACTGTGTGTTGTGGGACTTCTGGTCAGGTGGAGAGCACCATGCAGGGTACATATGTGTGAGAGAGGTATCTGTGAAGGAAGAGTGGAAATAAGAGAGAATTTCGCAGAGTTTGAGAAGTCAGTAATCACATATTTGAAAAACCAAAGAACTGAAGAGGAAAGAAGATTCTAATACTATCATGACGTAGGCATTCAGATCCTCCTTTTAAAATTTTTTTTCTTTTTGATACTGGGTATTGAACCCAGGGGCATTCTACCTCGGAGCTATACCTTCAACCCTTTTTATTTATTTATTTTTTGAAATGGGGTTTCGCTATGTTGCTGAAGGTCTTGCTAAATTGCTGAGGCTGGCCTCTAAACCTATGATCTTCCTGTTTCAGCCTCCCCGGTACTGAGATTACAGACATGCATCACCAGGCCTGATCGGATCCTCTTTTAACGTTCAACAAGAAATAAAATAAAGGACTTGAGTAATCATTAAAGTTCTATTTGAAGCTTAGCTACGTTTTCTTTAACCTTACAAAGCTTTGTATGTAATGGAAGCAAATTTAGTCCATAAATTTTTAGTACACATATTCACATATATTCTATAACCTCTAAGCACAGTAGTTTGAAAAAATCAAATGTTAAGATGATCATTTTTAGTTATTTTCCTGGAATATAATAAAGGATAAGATAAAAATGCTGCATGCACAAAATACAATGGAGATTTTCCATTTCAAGCACAAATATCTCTTTATGTGTAATAGTTCTTTTTCAAATTGTTTTTAAATATATAAAACATAATATCCACTGCATATGTAAAGTTTGTAAACTAATAAAACACAAATAAATAGAAATATTCTCCTCCCATTAAATCTTAATATTAGCTTTAGGTTTTAGGTAGAATACAGTTTAGTGGACAAAATCATTCAAACTTACTCAGATCATGTGCAGTTTTAGTATTCTGCTATATCACATGAACAAGAACCCAGTTGTCAGATCCACTAATCCAAAGTTAAGTGTTGGGAGTACTTCTCTGCATTCTGCTTAGAGACTATATATTAATTTGTTGAATGCACCGAATAATAAATAAAAAAGAAGAAAAATCAAATCTATTTCTTGGATATTTTAACCACTGCATCCCACATAAAAGGTGTCTATTTTACCCTAACATGGACATTAGAGAAATACAACCTATGAGGTTTCTCCGGGCCTCCCGCGTCAGTCCTTCCTAGAACCCTTCGAGAAGCATCTAATGTGGGATGTGCTCTCAGGGTGACCTTTCCTCTCTTGAGATCTCTCTTTTTATTTATAAAATGTCAGGTGCTGTGATACAGAGAATCCTACAACCAATTGGATTCTGACCTCCGCACATCCTAGAGTGCCCAGGCTGCAGAAACTCCATTTTGTAAGGGCGCTGCCCGTGTTTCTCTTCACATGCAACCTCTCTTGCCCCTCCCTCTGACAGTCTGTCTGACAGCCGCTGATTTTTCTTTGCTGGCAATGCACTGTTACCAGTAATTGCAGAAACCATTAATAAAGTGGGTGGGAGGGGGCGAGGGGGAGAGGGAAGCGAGACACAAAGGGAATAAGTATTGTACATAGCCCACAGGCTTCTCCCTCCCACACATATGATTCACTGTTGTTCCCGCCTCACGTGGGAAAATGTTGTCCTGCTGAAAATACACCTTAAAGGCAGCTCTGCCTCAAAGATATCACATATGCATATTAATAACACACACTTTGTAGTGCCTACAGTTGTTTTTAATGAAGCAAGCTGAAATATACCAGCAACTTTCTCATCTTCTGAGTGTTGCAGATGATCCATAAGTGTGGGGTGGGGTGGCTTCTGCCCCCCAAAGAGAGATGAAAGAGGCATGGTTAGTAATTCTTTATAACTGAATCCGAGAGGGAAGGAAGTGTGGTTGACTGAAATGTGTCCATCCTCCAGCAAAGCCAAAGGCTCGGGAAGAGGTTCCGGATGGGAAATGGCCTTCGATGGCAGTGGAACCCTCGGAGGCCAACACACGAGGCTTTTCTCCCAATGTTCAACCAAAAACATCATTAGTGGTATCTATTTGAATTTTAACCTATTTTATCTATTAGTTATCTATTGCTGCATAATTCTAAAACTTACTGGATTAAAAACCACTTACCATTCCACAGTTTCCATAGGGCAGGGGTTTGGAGAGGCTTAGCTGGCGGTTCTGTGCTGGGGTTCTTCGTGAGGTTGTAGGAAAGCTGTCAGCTGGGGACGTACCACCTGAAGGCTTGACTGGGGCTGGCGGAGCCACTTCCAAGATGACACTCCTGTCCCCTCCTCTCCCAGTGGGAGACCTGTATTGAGAGGATGGAACCTATGCTTCACGACCTACCCCAGGGGTCACACTGTCATTATTCTGCATTTTATGTGTAAATAGCGAGTCACCAACTCCAGCTCTCACTTGGGAGTAGGAATTAAGCTCCATCTTCCAAAGTGAAGCATATCAAAGAATTCGTGGGCCTACGTGTTAGCTATTCGTGACTGTGACCCAAATACCTGACACAAACCATTTAGAGGAGGAAAGGTTTATTTTGGCTCATGGTTTCAGAGGCTCCAAGCAGAAACATCATGGCGGAAGGGTGTGGCAGAGGAAAGCTGCTCAGCTCATGAGACTGGAAGCAGAGAGACAGAGAACGGGAGGGAGAGAGAGCGAGCGAGCGAGTGAGCGAGCGCGCCTGACCAGGGAGAAGAAAAACTCTTGTAGGCATGCCCCCCAGTGACCTACCTCCTGTCTCCATGCCCTACCTGCCTAAAGTTACCACCCAGTAGATCTATTAAAATGACTAACCAATCACATGGATGCATTCACTGGTGAGGTCAGAGCTGTCACGATGCAGTTGCCTCAGAGCCTGCCTCTGTACCATGCTGCATTGGGGACAGGCTGTCAACACACGAGCTTTGGGGGGACAGTCCAGATAAAACTAGCCTATTTTAAAGCCGCCACAGAATGGAACCTGCCATGGATCCTTCCATTCTGCAGGGCTCTGCCATCTCCTCAGATCTGGATTCTTTAGCATGAAGGCATACCATCGTCTCCAGAGCGCTTTCTGAAAGGACACATATCACATCCATTCTCATTCTGGTTACAAATGTCATGTGACCACTCTAGAGTCAAGAGGTGGCTGGAAAATATAGTCTCTGGCAACACTTAGTACCCCTGTACCCAATGTTGGCTTCTTCAGGGAAGGGACTATCTTGTCCTTGTCTGTATCCTCCATTCAACAAATAGCATAGACCTTGTGCAGAATACATGTTCTTTAAATATTTGATGAATGAATAAATATATGAATGGTGGGATGGTAGCATTATTTTTCTATATATTTCAATAGACAAACCTAGGCTTAGTTTTTAACTAGAATACACATCAACTCTGCTACATACACAAATTCTATTTATGATTCAGCTTTGGCATAGGGGTCTATGCCCAGAACTACCTGGGCATGATAGTTCTCTTGTTATTTCTTATGAATTATTTATTTTCCCCGCTCTGAACTTTCTTCAAATGGCACATTGAAAAGGACTAGTTTTTTGCTAAAGAATATTATATAAAGGCAATACTGTTCAAAGCTTCACTGCATCACTACACAAACAACTCAAGTGAGATGCTGCCAAATGCAAAAATGATGGAATCACAGGGTACCAGAGATAAGAAACAAATTGTCATAGCAACCAGAAGACCTCAGTTGGAATGACTCTACTCCAACATAAAAGGTGGTTTTAAGAGCTTCGATACACGCAAAGAAATGGCTAATTTTATGAAGATGCCATTCAAATACAAGAGAACCTTTTAAAACTTTCCCAAGTGAATACAATTCAGAAACAGTAAAACGTGGGAAAATGCCAAATGGTAGCCTTAGTGAAGATTCACCATATGTTTAACAATAGCAATAATTTATATTCATTGTTAAACATTATGCTTTTTATTTTTAGGAAAAACAAGTTATCGCTTGTTTGGAGATGATAATGGTAGCACATACTTAGGGTAGAAAAATTGGAAAATGCAGAAAATATAAGAGAAGGAATTAAAAATAATCCTTCCATCCACCATCCAGAGTAAACCAATTAAAAAAAATTTTGGGGGTTGAACCCAGGGGAATTCTACCTCTGAACTATACCCCCAGCACTTTTTATTTTTTGTTTTGAAACAGGGTCTTGCTAGGTTGGTGAGAGTCCTGCTAAGTTTCTGAGGCTGTCCTTGAACCTGAGATCCTCCCGTCTCAGCCTCCCAAGTACTAGGACTACAGGCATGTGCCACCACACCTGGCAATTAAAAATATTTTTAGTGCGCATGTGTACATACGCACACACAGATGGTCCCTGACTTAGGTTGGTTTGACTTAAGTTTTTCAACTTTACAATGGTGTAAAATGAAATGCATTAGGTAGAAACTGTACTTTGATTTGTTAATTTTGCTCTTTTCTTGGGTATGGATAAGCTGTCTGGTACTTTCATGGTGCTGGGCGATGGCCCCTGGTCAGCCTCAAGATCATGAGCAGGAACAACAAACACTCTCCAGTGGACCGTGTTGCTAAGGTCTGATGTTTGGTAGGTCAGGTGTATTGAGTGCATTTCTTACTTGTCTTTTCAATTAATGATAGGTTTACCAGACGGTATCTCCATAGTAAATTGAGGAGCATTTGTTTTTCAATTTTATGTGTGTAAATAAAAACTGAGATTGCATATGTATATTACATTTAGCACGTTGGCTTTTTTCCTTACATTATCTCATAAACATTTATCCATATCTTTAATAATCTTTGTTATTTTTAGTTACCTTGCATTATTTTTGGTTACTGTATAACGTTCTATAATTTAGATATATCATACATTTATCTAATTATAAAATGCTTGACATCTTGACTATTTTCATATTTTTGGTGTCATAAATGATTTTATAACTAACACAGTGGTATCAAGAGTACTTTTCACATAATAAGTGCTCAGTAAATGATCAATAAGTTAAATGATATGAATATTTTTGCACATCTCTGATTATTGTTATGTTTCTAAAAATGAATTATTCTGTATTATCTGGAAGATTTATTTATTTGTTTGCTTATTTTCATTTGTCTCTCAACTTAGTACATTTTTATTTTGCCATACATAAATCATTTTTTGAGATTTATTTATTTATTTGGTACTGGGGATTCTACATCCAGCCCAATATCATTTTTATTTTGAAACAAGGTCTTGCTAGGTTGATGAGAGTCTCACTACTTGCTGAGGCTATCCTCAAAACTGAGATCCTCCTGTCTCAGCCTCCCAAGTACTGGAATTACAGGTGTGTACCACCATGCCAGGCTCTTGAAATTTATTTTTTCTTATATTGTATCAATTTAAGGTATACAACAGTTTGAGATATATGCATGTGTGAGATTATTACAATAAACTAAATTAACATATCCATAGTCTCACATAGTTTCCTTCCTTCCTTTTTTCTCTCTCCCTCCCTTTTCTGATAAATACACCTAATAATATCTACTCTCAGCAATTGTCAAGCATATAATATATGATTAAATATAGTCCTCACACTGCATATTATATCTCTAGATTCATTCATCCCACATACTTGCAATTTTGTGCCCTTTGGCCTACATCTCCCCATTCCCCTGCCCCTGGTAACTGTTGTCCTACTCTATTTCTATGTATTCAATCTACTTTGGGTGTGTGTGTGGCACTAAGGATTGAACTCAGGGGCATTCTAACTCTGAGCTACACCCCCAGCCCTATTTTATTTTTTTTATTTTGAAACAGGGTCTCACTAAGTTGCTGAGATTGGCCTCAAACCTGTGATCCTCCTGTCTCAGTCTCCCAAGTACTGGGATTACAGGTGGGCACCACCATGCCCAGTTTGTATTTATTTTTTTAAAGAGTTATCTGAAAGATTTATTAAACTTTGTCTGAGTATCCGGAATAAACCTAGCTTCTACTACCTATATTATAGACAGAAACCATTCCACATATACTCTTTCCCCATTTGCCTTATTTATTGAAAACACCAATCGTTATTTCAACACCAAGTATCATTTCTTCTGCCTCTGAGGATGCCGCATAAAAACTTGTTGATGAGACTGTTGTGTGATATCCCATAGGTCTTGTGTCTCGTTGGGTGATTTGCTTAGTAAATACAGGACATCCAGCATTTAAACACTGACGGGCAGTGATTTGAACATTTAGCCTTTAGCAGTGTGGCGAGAGAGAGCTGGAAGCATGAGATAAAAAGCTAACTTACGGTTAAACTGCTAGATTTCAATGTCCTTTGAGCTCATCGTGTCACCAGTTCAAGGCATCAAATTTCATACCATTCCGGTTGCTACTGATGCAATTGTACAGGAAATCACGCAGTGAAAGGAAAAAACCATCACGTCTCCTTTCCTAGTTTGCACTAATGATCCCCTTTCTCAAAACCAGCTTGGTCACCCTCTTGTTTGACTCCCAAAGCTTAATTTAAAATTTTTTGATTTTTATTGTATATAATGATGTTTTGATATACACACGCATAGATGATTACTACAGTCAAGCAAATTAGCATATCCCCCCCAAACCTAATTATTTTTAGTGGTGCTGAGGATGGAACCCAGGGCCATTCTACCTTTGAGCTACACTCTCAGACCTATTTTATTTTTTATTTGGAAACAGGGTCTCACAAAGTTGCTGACAGCCTCACTGAGTTGCCAAGACTGGCTTCAAACCTGTAATCCATCTGTCTCAGCCTTCCAAGTACTGGGATTACAGGTGTTTGCCATGATGCCCAGCTGAAACCAACATTTTAAACACACACACATATAATACAAAAAAGAAAATAAAAAAATAAAAAAATCAGGGTGGTTCGCGCAGACATCATTTACTAATAGGGCTGGAAGTGTAGCTCTGTGGTAGAGTGTATGCTTAGCATGTGCAATCCCCAGCACCAAAAAGGAAAAAAAAAAATCACCTGCTTTCAACACCTGCCAAGAGGTGGAGCTGCAGAACCGGTGCAGAGCACCGGTGCTACTGCTATGTCCATCGGGCTGACACAGCATTTGTGAGGGAGCAGGCCTACCTTCTATCACTTTTTCTTATTTAGTGCTGGGTTCTGAGCCTTTTGTTTCTTCAGGTAATTTTACCCTGAATGTGAATGTGATTTAAATTCTTTCACAACTTGCCCCCATGGTGTCAGATCTCAGGGCGCACTCAGGGCACAGCCCTCAAAGAACCTGTCTTGGTAAGTCATGTGCATAAAATGTAGAGAAGAGATAAGTGGCCAGAGAAAAACAATGGTGCAGAAAATGTGTTTCTTAGGGAAGGGCTGTTAACTTTAACAGGTTTGGTTTTAAAATGCTGCACAGGACTGTTACTTAACAGTTAAAATACAGAATTGATGGGGGAAATAAAGATGTCAGAAAATTTAGCTGGAAATTACTGGATTCGAAGCAAGGCAGTAAATTAAATTGAGTCTTTTTCAGGTTTTATATTCATTACACGTAGCAATGCACTTATACTTTTTTTTTAGCTGTCACTACATCTAGTTGATAGTTAATTTTAATATTTAAAACATACTCAAGATCTTCATTAGAGCCATAAAACATTCAAGTAAGACTACTGTTTGTAACTGTTAACAAAGCAATTTATACTCTTATCATTTCACTTAGAGTGAGAAGAGATTTAGATTTTTGAAAAGTACCATTAGCCACTGAAACCAGAAATGACTGGTGTCACCATTAGGTGGCACCCTGCAGCCAGCTAACATGTAGGATGGATGGAAAGGAGCTGTGCCAGCGAGGCAGAAATCCCTGGTCCCTTTGCTTGACCCTTTTAAGCATTTCGAATTGCAGAAGGCAGTGTGTGCAGAAAGTGGCAGTCAGTGTTTCTATGTGCCTCTGACACTCTGTCGTAACATTTGGTCTTTAGCTGCTCATTCAGATCCTGTTTGCCCTCCTGGGGGTTCTGAACTGGCTGCTTCCTGCTGCTTTAGCTCTTCCTTTCAGCTGTAGGATTTTCTTCGTAGCTACAGCGTGCATGTCAAATGCTGTGCTCAATTTGGCCTGAAGTGTCTATTGTTTTGTATTGGCTATATTTTCACTGGGTCAAGAGATTTCACCCAATGGGATGGTGTGTTTTGTAACAAATGCTATTCTAGAATCCCATCCCTGTCTTCCAACATTTGGGCAAAAAAGAAGAAAAGATTAGCTGAAAGATGAAATCATGGTAATTACTAGGATTCTCAACATCTGCTAATGTCATACTTCCCCTTTAATCATGTCCCATAATGTGTAACCTTGACTTTCCCGGGTCACACTGGCTAGAGGGACAAATTGCAAAGTGCAGATAATGATTATAAAGGTGGCAATAATATTCTTTGGCTCCAGGTTCTCCGCCCAGCAGAATCTTAGATTCTCCACCCTCGTCCTAGCATTTTTGAAAGCCCAACCTCTTCCCCTTGGAGGATATTGTGGGTTCTTCCAATCTGCCACTTTGCACTCTGATTTTTCACCCACAGAAGACACAGCTGTGTCGCCCACACTGGCCCTGCCACTCCTCTCCACCCTGTCATCTTATGGCTACAGATATTCTTGCTCTGCTCCTGTGAGGCTGACCGTGGACTTTAGGTATTTTATAGTTCCCTCACTCTAGGAAATTGGAATACACTCCCCTGAAGCTGGATTGGAGATCTGAGTGGTGGCACCAATGATCAAGCCCACAAACATTCCTTGCCACCGACAGGGAAGCCATACTCTGGAATAAAGCCCTGGCCTCTTGAATCGTGAGCCCTGGCCTCTTGAATTCTTCCTCCAGCTTGAGTTCAAATAGTGGCCTGTTCACTTCATACTAGTGTGGGCTTGGATAAGTCACTTAACTGCTCTCTACCTCAGTTTCCTCATAAGTAATAAGAAGCCCATCATAGGATTAGCTTCTTAGGGTTTTAATGAACATTAAATGATTTAATGCATGTAATGAGTTTATAGTGCCTGGGTCATAGTAAGCACATAACCAATGTCAGCTGTTATTATTAGAGAGTTTTGATCTATAAATCCCAGGGACTGGCCACTAGTTCCTGTTTTTTCCCAAAGGGCCAATTGAGATTTCAAGCTGAAGACCTCTGATATGTTGTCCCAGAATTCTATACCAGAATTCTAGAGGGACATGAACAGCCTTAAGTTGCTATCTGCCTTCCCACAGCTCATTCATCAAACTTTATTGTAATAATCATGTTAGAAAACTACTGATAGGAAAATTACTGTTGGCCTAGCACCAAGACTGGGAAATAAGAGTAAAACTCTCAGAATTTGTTTTGTATTAATGGGTTTAGTTAGACATTCATGTATTTATGTTTTAATCCTAGTCTCCCTTTCTTCTTCTTATAAGTACCCTGAATCTCCCCCCCCCCCCTTTTTGTGGTACTGGGGATTGAACCCAGGGACATTCTACCTCTGAGCTACACCCCAACCCTATTTTCTTTTGCTTTTTAAATTTTGAAACAGGGCCTCACTAAGTTGCAAAGGGCCTCACTAAATTGCTAAGGCTGGCCGTGAACCTGCAATCCTCCTGTCTCAGCCTCCTGGGATTACAGGCATGCACTGCCACGCCCAGTTTGAATTTCCTTTTTGAAAACCACTTTCCTTCATTCTCATCCATGTGGGAATGGGTAAATCCAGTGCTAAGTCCAGAGGGGCCCCTGATTGGCCTGTGCCATCAAACTACCCATCCATCTCCTCTGGCCCTCTGATTGGTTTAGTGATGGCTCTTTAAACCAATCAGGATCAAAGAGACCAAAGGACATATGCTGGGGTTTTTGGGAAATAAAAATGCAGCACTTCTTCTCACATGCTACAGGAAGAGGCTCTTTTCTTCCTTGTGAGGAGATATAAGGGTGTGAGTTCTAGAATGTGGCAACTTCAGAAAAAAATCCAGCACCAAAAAGAGAGAAATCTCTGCTGCTGGAAATATCCTTCCAGCTGCTGGATCCAACTTTTTCACTGCTTCCTGCAGCCTTTTCAGCTACAACTAACAAATTTTCTCTGTTCAGTCAGTCTGAGTTGAGTGTTTTTGTCACAACATAAAGGATCTGTCTCTACTGAAATTCTCCCTTACAGTTAGAACATTTCTGTGGTAGGGAGAAACACTCATGGTTTTGTAAGGAAATGTGAAAACCAATCTTGCTATCTTATTTGGATTTGGATGTCTGATATCCCATATATCTAAACCTTTCAAGATGTTGTATGCTTACATATGCCCTCCCTTGATATGCAAATCTGGAGTGGGGTCATTTGTTAAATTGGATTTCCAGAAAGGTGTTCCATCTATCAATTAGGAAATGAGCTTTCTTTCAGTTCACCAAAGTAAAGTAATTCAGTGCCTGGCATATAGCAAGTGCTCATGGAATGTTTAAAAAATGGAGTTTTCTGGTTATACTTGAATTTCTGATTAATTGAAAGTTAATTAGAAATCCCCCCACATTTCCTCTCTTTAGAAAATCTTTGTAATATGTATGAGTGCACTTTCTTTCCTTAGTAATTACAGTATAGTGAGCATAATTGCATTTCTGATGATTAAGAATTTTACAGGGCCTGAGGGTTATCAGTCAGACTATAAATTCTCATTGTACAATATTTTACATGGAAAAAATTATAAGAAATTGATCATGAGACATCTCCTAGAAATTTATTCTCTAAAAATTCTAACATCGATTATTTTTCATTCTCTTGTAACTTTTTCCTTAAAAAAACTTTGTGTGTGTGTGTGTAGTGCAAAAAGTTAATAAAAAATTGATCATATAGACTCAGGTTAAAGAAAATTCTGCTGTATTTTTTGGTAAACTGTTTTGGCACCATTAATTGCACAGTACAATTATGAATATGCGGTGGATTAGTCCTTTTAAGCTGGTATGACAGAATTACCTTAGACTGGGTAATTTGTAAACAGCAAAAATCTGTTTCAATTCTGGAGGCTGGGAAGCCCAAGATGAAGGCGCCAGCAGAGTGAGGGTCTGGTGAGGGCTTGCTCCCTGCTTCCAAGATGGCGCCTTCTCACTGTGTCCTCACATGGTGGAAAGGGCACAGAGGCTCCCACAAGCCTCATTTATAAGGCACCAATCCCATTCACGAGGGTTCCACCCTCATGACCTGGTCACCTCCTAGAGGCTCCAACTCTTATTAACACCACAATGGGGATTAGATTATAACATGCATTTTGGAGAGGCACAAACATTTAGACTATAGCATGGGGCAAGACTGGAGTTGAACTTTAGGGGAAATTGGGATAAAAGAAACCTGATGTTGGCATTAGAAGTTTCAATGAGGATATCACGTTGGGGTTAAGTTTGATTGTACAAGCCAACTGGGGACTGCAAATTCAAGGAACAAGGTGGATTCGATGTCAGGTATCAGCAAGTGGGAATTATGATCCACTTTTTGTCACACTTCTTTTGTGGAGAGATGGCCTGGCGTTTTCAGATCTTCCCACATCTGGTGGCTACAACTACTGTGGGTGTTATGTAGAGGTTAATGTGGAGGGAACACACCAGGAAGGGACATACCGTTCTTGCCAGCCTTTTCTTTAGGTTAATCTTTTTAGTCCTTTTTTACAACTGGACAAATAAACTGTGAGAGATTCAGGTATTTGGGATCAGGGCCATTAGTCCCTCTTTTCCCATAAGAGACATGACTAATAGCCAGAGTCAGGGATCAGAGTCAGGGAAACCATACCTAATGGAATTATTCAAGAAAGGGGCAGTCATTAGGATGTGGCCAAGGATGAGGAGATGTTTCTGTTCAAGAAGGAGGACATGAAGGGGTCTCAGTGTCCAAGAAGCAAAAATTAGGTTTCAAAACATGGAAAGTGCTGGTTAGGGATCACCAGATGGGCAATACCCTTGAGGTTTCCATTCCCCTTTCCCTGCCCCTTCTCCCAATGTCTTCTAAGTTTACAAAAGACCATGTTCTGAGAAACTGGCATTGGACAAGTTAAACGTGCTTTCATATTTTTTTCCAGCCTAGTTCATCCTTTGCGAGGGTCATCCTTCATGTGAGTGTTGATGTTATTGACCTACTGTCTGCAGGGCATGTACTTTGAGTCATATTTATTATAGTGATGATGAATTAAGCTTGAGCTAGTGAAACTCTCTCGCCAGTCCACCCTGTGAGTATATCTTTGCATTTGTGGAGAAATTATCAGGGTTTCTTGGAAGACTATGTATTTGCTGAAGGACTGATGAAATCGAGATAGTCTGTGACAAGGGTATTAACTTCTGCTCATGCAAAGCAAATTGTTTCTTTTATTTTCCTTCTTTTAAAATCATGTTTAAGCCTCAGTCATTCCTCATTAGCACCATTCTATGTTCATTTTAGTTATAGACAAAATATTTAATTACCAAACCAATTCAGCTATGACTGGGCTGAGTACTATGGGGATTACAAGGATGAGTTCAATAGAGTCAAAGATTTCCCGGGGCTCAAAGTCCCACAGGGGAGACAGATTGGAATGATTCTAACATAAGAAACACTGTGAAATATTCTGTAGTAAAAGTGTGAGTGGATTTCATTAAGAGAAACAAAGGAGGGAAAGAATATTTCCAACTAGTAAGGCGCCCGGGGGTCAAAGGGATTTGAGTCAGGCCCTGGACAAGGTGTAGACCCATAACAGGCATAGGCCAGGGGAAGAGACTTTCATGGGGAAGGAGTAGCTCAGCAGGTTCAGAGGCTGAAGAACGCAGGGCCTTCCCTAGAGCAGAGAAGAATCCACCCAGGTTTAGGTCAGCGTGTGTGAAGGGCAAGTAAGAGGAAGGAGTGTAGTGTGGGTGAGATCGGAGACGGAGGCTGGGATTTTATCATGGATGGCTATGGCTGCCAGAGTAGAAGAAGGTGGGAAACTAATTCATGTTTTTGAAAAGGGGAGCCGATGTGATAATAATCTAAACAATAAGGAGGCCAGTTCTGGGACCAGGGTAGAGAATGGGTGGCAGTGGGCAGGGTGGACTGGACTAGAGCATCAGTCAGGAAGCTTCTGCAGCTGTTCAGATGAGAGCTGATGAGATCAGGACCTGGGACGGTTGTAGAGGGAGGGAAGAGGAAGCTGTGGACTTGGTAGGTGAGGGAGCCCAGAGGGAGGGAGGTACAAATGGCTGAAGTTAATGAAATCAGGAGTCTAAAGGAGATGAGGAAGGAGAATAAAGTTTTCTTTTAATAAGGCGAAGAACTCACTTTCAAATATGTTAAATTTTGTATGTGTGCATCCAGCAAGAGGGCTGAACTTGCTCCTTGATGGCTGGGCTATGTATGTCTCATTCACCTGCATAGCCACAGCAAATAGTTGAATTTATTTAGTTACTCATTTATTCCTTCGACCAATATTGATTAAATGTTCACTCTGTACCAGGTTCAGGGTCTGGCATACAGTAGGAGCTCAATAATCATTTGCTTAACTGAACTAAACTAATTTTTATGGATTCCCAGTGAGCTAAGTTGTCATTATATTGAGAACTTCTAATTGTAGACTTTAGTGAGACCATTAGTTTCATGGGAATGCAGCACAGGAGTGGAGATAAGTGCTCCATGGGAAGGGAGGCTAAGAACCTGCACCTGTAAGGACGTGGGCCTCCTCCCTGCCTTCTGCTGTGCCCTTCAGCCTGGGAGTAGACAATGAGCACAAGAGACTCAGAGGTCTTACGTACAGACATCTTCCCAACGCAGGGAGAGATGGGTGAGTCGGGTGAGTCACTTAGGTATTTATGCCTAAACTAGAAACCTGTACTCCGTAAGATTAACTACATTTATGCCTATTTTTGTATAATTTTGGTATTTTCTTTGTCCTTTCAAGTTAAATTTTTCCTTAGATGATGACATTTTTCAAAATTCCAGTCTGTCTTTGTTAGGTGAGTGAAGGAAAACACAAGTTAACTTTTTATGGTTCTTTTTCTTTCTTGGGCTAGAAATTTATGAAGAGTACCCCTTAAACATGGGGGTGTCAGGGTCCTAAAAGTGAGTAGGCACTAAGCACTAAGGAAAGGCAAAACTTAGGGGAAATGTCAGGTCTGCTGTACAGACCTTTTTTTTTTTTTTGGTACTGGGGATTGAACGCAGGGGCATTCTACCTCTGACCAATACTGTCAGCAATATTTTATTTTTTATTATGATATAGGGTCTTATTAAGTTGCTGAGGGCCTTGTTAAGTTGCTAAGGCTGGACTCAAACCTGAGATCCTCCTGTCTCAGTCTCCTAAGTACTGGGATTGTGTGCCACCATGCCCAGCTCAGAACTTTTTCTGTCTGAGAATTCCTTTTCCAAAGGGATTCGCTTGGGCATTGGTGATACTGTACAGCCTAGTGGGTAAGCGTGTGGACTCCAGTCAGAACGCTGAATTGGAGGTATTCCAATAGAGTATAAGTATCTGTGAAATTATTTATTCTCTTTAGGCTCCACCTACTCATCTGTAAGAGATAATAATCATATTTGTTCCACCTTCTGTCATGCTAAGTAATTTTCCTGATTACTATGTTATTTTCTGTCTCTACCTAGAATGTTAACTTTTTGCTGCAGGGATTTTTATATGCCTTGTCCCCTTATGCATCCTGCATGCTGGGTTCCTGGTTACCTCAGAGGTAATGCCAAGGCAAAGGAAGTGGGGACAGTGGGTGGGATAATTGAGGCAGAGGGAGAAAGGTAAGGTGGGCATATGATCCTGAAAGCCAATGTGGGAAGGGGCTTCATGAAGAAGATGGTACAGGGCTGGAGCCTGAGGAGAGACAGAACAAGGGGAGATCCAAAGACAGGTCTTTGGATTTGGTAATTGGGAGGATTCTGGTGCCTTAAAGACCCCCAGTGCCATTGGCTATGGACAGAAAAGCTGGATAGTCAGTGATTAGATGGTTAAAGAGATGGAAGGACATGGTGACAGAAAGACAGTAGTCTTTCTGGAAGTTTGGTAAAGAAGAAGAACAGGATAGAACTTTGTCTTGATGACAAAAGAGTTTCAAAGGAAGAGTTGTACTTTTAACCAAGGAAGTAAGATGTCAGGGAGAGGGAGAAATGGAAGATGTGAAGAGAGGGAATGATCCTTGGAGTGGGTACATAGGGGAAAAGGGTTACCTGTGAAGGACACTCTGGTTGAAGGTGGGTGAAAGGGTGAAATGATGAGAAGTAGGGAAATTGGAAGCTTAAGGGAGGAAAATTGAGGGAGTTTAAATCTATCATCTCAGTGAAGTAAGTGCAGGATAATCTGGCCAGGGTTTGGTGAGGGCTTGAGAAGGGCGGGAAAGAACTGGAAGATCTAAAAAGGCAAAGTCCACAGAAGCCAGTGGAGACAATGAGAGGGCTTGCTCGGTGGATCGAGGTGAGGGGGAATTAGATGGCATGGGCATGTTGCAGATCTCATCTATGGAACCCCTGCCTCCATATTGCCCAGTGTTCAGAATGGGGATCAGAAGCCAAATGGCTGACTGGAATAATGTGAGATTCAACATTGGAAAGGAAGGTGTGTAAATGGGTAAGTGGGTTCCAGAAAACCAGGATTCTGATGCAATTATCACTGAGAAAATGGGCAAAAGTGTAAGGGATTCTGTGACAAGGTCAAGATCGAGGGATGGGAAGCCTTGAAGACAAAGAGCAGATTTAGCAGGAGTGAGAGAGCATGAGAGAGAGGAGGAAAGTTAGATGTGTTTATCTGATTTAGTCATCCTTTTTTCCCCAGGAAAAAACTGTGAAAGTCATGAAATTATAAATATCTATGGATTAACCCACTAAACATTACCCCTATGTACTTTTTGGCACACAAGGACACATTACTGTTTGTGAGTGATCATAATTCATGGTTAGAGTAGACAGAGCTGAAGAAAGCATTCCTTCTAGACCTGTGTTTAACAGTGAGAAGGAGGGGACACCACCCCTCATCTCAATCATTTTATTCATCGAAGTTAATCTTTGGAAAGAGTCTCAGCCTGAATTTCCTGGAAGTTCTTTTTCAGACAGTTGCTAAGTTATAGCAGGGTTTATAACAAGAGGTTTTTATTTCCTTTTTCTTTGGCTATAGCAAGGATTGAAAGGGTTGCCTTTAACAGTTCACAAGATGTAGTCTCATTAGTTGTGGCGCCCTAAATTTATTAGCTTTGGGTAAGCTAAGTGGCTACCATTAATTCAAGTGAGCCTGACACCATGCAGTCACATTCCTACCAGCATTTAAGGAGGCAGGTAATGTGCCTCTTTTGACTGTTACTAGACATTCTGGCCTATCTAACTTCCATCTCTGTAAAAGTGATACGGTCTCCCACATTCTCAAGGTGGAGGGTACAGGTTCTGTCCAGCAGCCATTAGGTGGTGCTGCCTACCCAGGATTCTGTCCTCTGTGAGGCCACCTAGATGAGTTCTGCTGCCGTTAGTGTGGGTCCAGTGAGAATATTATGTGATTCTCTTGCAAAAGGTGGACATGGCTGAGAATTTTCTCTCACCTCTGTGAAACCTATCAGCTTCCCTTTCTTTCTCAAGTGTAGCCAGTCACTGCTGCAAGACTGGGAAAGCAGCAGACTGGGAAATGGCTGCTCATACTGAAAAACGGCCATCAATATTTAAATAACACTTTCTTCTTTACAAAGAATTTCCACATGTCAGAGTTGCTGGAATAGAGTAGGTAAGCCCTCAAAAAATGTTTTCTTGTTGAATCTGTACTGCATGTCGAGAAAGTTAACTAATTCTACATTGCTGTTTGGTAATGCCAAATTGTATCCAGGTTAGTTATGGAAAAAGACCACTGTCTCTGTGAGACATCATAGGTGGCTATTGATAAGTCTGACTCATAATCATACTTACTCTCTCATACTGCTGCAGGGATAGTATGGAATTTTTCTTATTTGCAGAAAATTGCAAAACGACAAGAAGTTTTTATTAAGAACCTATTTTCAAGCTCTGTTTCCAAATGATGACTTCATTAAAGATTGAAGAATTTATCCTCTGTTACATATTGCTATGTATACTATTTTTCTTCTTTGTTTTTAAGCATTTATTTATTTATTTATTTATTTATTTATTTATTTATTTGCGGTACCGGGGATTGAACCCAGGGGCGTTCTACCTCTGCGCTACATCCCCGGCACTATTTTTTATACTTTATTTTGAAACCGGGTCTCACAAAGTTGCAGAGGGCCTCACAAAGTAGAGAGAAAGAGAGAGAGAGAGAGAGAGAGAGAGAGAGAGAGGGAGAGAGCTGAGGCTGGCCGCGAACCCGGATCCTCCGGTCTCTGCTTCCCAGAGTACTGGGATTACAAGCGTGCGCCACCACGCCCAGCTATTTATTTATTTTTAATTGCCCAATACAACCTGCAGATGCATGTACTTATCATGTACAACATGAGTTTTGAAATATGAAGATATCATGGAATGGCTAAATCAAACTAGTTAATATATGCATCACCTCGCATACTTATTTTTTGTGGCGAGAATACTTAAAATTTACTCTTAGAAGAATATATATATATATATACACACACATGTATGTGTATCAAGTGTACACATACATGTATGTGTGTATGTATCAAGTGTACATATCAAGAATATATACTAGTAACTTATATCACCATGTTATATCTTGGACCTCTTAAACTTATTCCTCCTATCTAACTGAAATTAGCCAGAGAGTGATTCAGGGGTCAGGCTCACTCTTTTATAAAACTCTCTCATCTGTTGATGGATACCTACAATGGAATTCTACTCAGCAATAAAGAATAAAATTTTGTTATTTGCAGGAAAATGGAAGAACCTGGAGAACATCATGTTAAGTGAGATTAGCCAGTCATAGAAAGGAAAGGGTCATATGTTTTCTCTAATATGTGGAAGCTGGGGAGTAACTGGGTACCAGAGAGACTCCAGATAATGGAGGAAAAACTTCAGTGGAGCCAGGGAGGTGGTCTAAGGGACGGGGAGGGAGAAGAGTGAGGATCAATGAAGGAATTACTACCATTGCTTTATGTACATGTGTGAGAATACCAATGTCAATCTCAGTACCCTGTATGGTGAAGGGGGGATGGGGAGGGAGCTGGGGGAAAGCCCCCAAGTGCTGTGTGCGTGTATGTCACAACAACATGATTTACATTATGATGTGAGACTATAGTGCACCAATAAAAGTATATTAAAAATAAATAAATACATACATAAATAAATAAAACTCTCTCATGAGAAGTAACCAGGATCCCATGAGAACTGCATTAATTTCTTCAGAGCACAGAGCCCCCAATGACCTTCTACTAGACTGCACTTCTTAAAGGGCCACTACTTCCCAACACTGCCATACTGAGATTCAAGCTTCGAACACTGAACTCTTGAAGACACCCTCAAACGATGTCCAAACCACAGCACGCATATATTATGGCAAACAAATCAACTCCTTTTTTTTTTTTTTTGCGGTACCGGGGATTGAACGCAGGGGTGTTCTACCTCCGCGCTACACCCCCGGCCCTATTTTTTTTATGCTTTATTTTTGAAACCGGGTCTCACGAAGTTGCGGAGGGCCTCACTAGGTAGAGAGAGAGAGAGAGAGAGAGAGGAGAGAGAGATAGATCGATCGATCAATTGATCGATCGTGCGCGCGCGCATGCGCGCTGAGGTTGGCCGCGAACCAGGATCCTCCGGTCTCCGCCTCCCAAAGTACTGGGATTACAAGCGTGCGCCACCACGCCCGGCTAATCAACTCCTTTTTTGAGTAAACTGATCAGATCATATATGGTTAACCTGTTCCAGACACTTTTGCTATAAAATAACAAGATTTGGCTCTGCTATTTAATCACTAAAGGTGACCCATTTGGATTGGCTACTTGGAAATGAGTTTGGGGCTGGGGTATTTATCACTGTGACTCTCAGCGCCAGAACCACCATCCTGGTAGTCTCTGATCTTCTGCGTAGAAACAGCTTGTCTGAATGAAGATGAGGATGAACCATGTTGCCATGTTTTATTTCCCAGGACATGATCAGTGCTCCTGTGCCTGTCTGCTACTCACCCTGATAGTTCTCCAAGAGGAAGCTCCTACGAGCAAACATGTGCTCTATTGCTTCTCAAGTTGTGATGTTTCATCCGGGAGTAGTTTGAGCCCCCGTCTCTCAACATTTCTTTTATGACTCCAAGATTAAAAGACCATATTCTGTCTTATTTTTATTGTGTATTTTGGGGGAGGCACAAAAACAATTACTCTTGGCAGGGAAGGGAACTCTGTGCCGTCTGACCTAGAAACAGACGCTAATGCTAGGGGTGCGGAGGTCATATGGAAAGAATGTGCACAGTGTTTCTGCATCTTTTAAAGTGAGGGTGCCCCTGACAGTAGAAGAAAGGAGGAATTACCTTGACATAGCCTCAAAATGCCATCCTCTTATATAATACAATAAAGTTCTTTTTCTTTGATCAAAATAAAGCCTTTGGTCCTTTTTTTCTGCAATGAAAGAAGTCAGGTAAAGTAGAAAATCATAATTAAAACTTTGCACCAATCTTATAGATTTTGTTTTAACTTGAAACCCACAATTATACTCTAGTTCACAAGCCTTGAGAAATAGATGAAGACCTTTTCCTTGAGTGTGGATCTGTGATTAATGTTCTTCTTTGGAACAGGTGAGACACAGGTGACATCTATCCAGCATCATTTACAGTGTTTGGCTTCGGTTTCTCATGTGAAGGGAGTTTAGAAATTTACAAAAACATCTAAGATCAGTATCCTTCTAGCTTCTCCTAATTAATTCTCTCCAAGATCTAGTTGTCTTGCTCACTTAATACAACAGCAGTTTTAAAAGTGACCTTTTTCAAGCTGGGGATGTGGCTCAGTGGTAGAGCACTTGCCCACTATATATAAGGCCTTGGATTTGATCCTCAGTACTTATTAAGAAAACAACAACACTTTTTTTTTTTTGTATGTGTGTGGTACTGGAGATCGAACCCTGGGGCATTCCATCTCTGAATTACATCCCCAACCCTTTTGATTTTTTTGCTTTTTTGAAACAGGGTCTCACTAGGTTGCTGAGAGTCCTTCTATATTG